>JAOXJP010047449.1:0-30445 GCA_025762735.1 Platanus orientalis
GTGCTTCACTTGTTTTCATAAGGATTACACTATTGCCCCCCCCTCCCCCCATCCTTGTAACCTTTATGTGAATGCGTTCTCATTTTATTTCTTATGCCTTGATATTGGTGTTTCATTTTGTTCACATGTTATTATTTCCTACCTTTAGAGACTGGCTGCCGGTGAGTGGTTTACAGCTCGAGTTTCCTCATGTGGACTGTTTCATATCGCATATCCAAGTGCCCTAGAGATGTTAAAGGCAGAATTGCGGTCTATATACAGTCAATTGTGTCAAGATGACATGCCAATGGTCAGGAGATCTGCTGCATCAAACCTGGGAAAGTTTGCTGCTACTGTTGAGCATACCCATCTGAAGACTGATATCATGTCAATATTTGAGGATTTGACACAGGATGGTATGTGGTTTTTTATTGTGTTTTTGTTGGAGGATGATGAATTTAACTTTTCAAATTGTTGTAATTTAGTTTCACTGCATGTAATTTCCTTATATACTGGTGTTATAGTCTTAGTCTCTTCACCCATATATATATATATATATAGATAGATGTTGATCAAGGTTTTGCAAACTACCTTTAACTGAATGATAGGGTTATTATGGATAAACCAGACAGTCTGCAGAGTTATACCTTAGGAGTTTCAATGAAATGGGGTCGTTTTACCAAAGAAGGTGTTCATACTCATAGGTCCTCCTATGCTTGTAATGCTTTCCCTAGCTTTTTTTTGTCCTTTCCGGAAAGTTAATCATATAGAAGAGGGAGCCAAAGGGCCGAACAGCTACAACAAATCACGGGTTGTTGACAAGAAAAACAAGAAAAAAGAAGCAAACACAACAACTAACTACACTATCAACTCAAAATGAATCCCAAGTCTCCTCAAACTCCCTAGGGATAGAGAACCAATCAAATAACAGACGAGAAACTGAGACGGACAGACCAGCCAGAGAGGTGGAATTGCCCCAAAAAAATTCTTTTTTTTCCTCACCTAACAAATACCCCAACAGATGGCCCCAGGCAAGTAGGGCCAAATGGAATTCGGAAGACCAACAAGGTCACTGTACCATCAACCCTAGATAAGATCCCTGAAAGAGAACGGAAAGGATGGACAAATGGTTTTCCTTTGCTTCTTCTGCTCCTCCACTTATCATCAATGAACTCATCTATTGCCTCTAGAAAAATAAATAATTCTTATGTAAGCAATCACCCCCATTCTTGCACATTGTTTGGAACTTTTGTGATTCAAATGGCCATCGTTATTTATTCTATACGGTTTATGTTTGAGACGCTTCCGTCCTGAATCTAGGAATGTTAGATGGAGTTTCTTCTTTGCATCTTCTTAGGGATTCTATGGAATTGTGGCCAAAGTTCTTCCTTTTGCACTAGATGTTCTCTTATAATGTGGATTGTAGACCTCTATCGCTTTGATATGAAACAAAGAATAAAATGGTACTGTATCCCTATGTCTCACTTAAATTTCTAATTAATGCTGGTGCACCAAGATGGCTTGGAATCTTCAGTTATTTGAGAGAGATATCCATATCTTTTGTCTCTTTTGTAGTGACTCTATTGGCGGACTGATGTCCATTACGCATTATTTATTTATTTTGAAAAGCAAAATTTCATTAAGGCTTCGTTTGTTTTGACGTAAAAGGCTCGTAAAACAAATATTTCAATGACAATTTTTGTTTTCAGACATTTGTTTGGACAGAAAATAAAATTTAAAGGGTAAAACAGTTCGGTGGGACCCACCATTTTACGCCCTAGAAACGTAAAATAGTTACCTTCAAATGGGACGTAAGTTGATTACGATCGATTTCTTTGTCACTTGTTATGCTTTCAATCATCGTGTCCAACTACACGAAACCCTTCTTCCGCACTTAAACATTTAAAAATGGATTTGCCATGACCAAATCCTAGAGATAAGTGTTGCAAAGATGATCCCACAATCGGGTCTCATTTTTTATTTTTTCAAGACAACCCTTTTTTTTTTTTTTCGGTTTTCAGATTGGGGGAATTCCTTCAAAGCAAGAGGTCATTTAACTTCTCCAACACTTCGCAGAGTCTCTTTGTCGAGTTGTTGATTACTAGGCGAATCAGTCCATCATCACGCGGTTGCTGTTGATTAAGCCGGCTAGTCTTAGGGCTGGCTCGGATTTGTAGAGGTAGCCGTGAAGATCGACAATAGAGACAAGACAATCAAGAGGGGAGTAACTGGTTTGGAGCGGAGGTGAGGTTAGGGTTCAATTAAAGTTCTATTTAGGAGAACGAGGGTCAGAGTTTCATCCAACGATGGACTGCCGACGGTTTTTAAGATTGGGTGGGATTGAGTTTTCGGTTGATTCGAGATTTGGGGTTGAGTTTGCATCCCCCGCCCCCAACGCCATGAGCTCGATATGGATCAAGTGGGTTTCAGTTTGTGTAATCTTGTTACCTCATTTTACCGCATCAAAAGATGTTCTCTGCTCTCCTTTGTCTTTGTGGTGCCTCTTCTTTTCTTTTTCTTTTTCATGTGAAGTTCATTCTATATGACTATCTCAATCGATGTATGAGATCGAGACGAAAGGTTTCAAAGATTGGGTTGAGTTTGCTTCCCCGTATAATATTGTTTCTGATAAACGCTGCCCCACAAGCTTCAAAGATGGGATTGAGTTTGCTTCCCCATATGATACTGTTTCTGATAAACGCTTTCCCATAATTGATGCTGTGATGCATGTTGTTTTTCTTGTCTTATGTTATCATTTTAGTTTAAAGTGCGAATGAGCCCCAAAGAAATGTGTTATTGTAGCATGAACAAAATCAATAATTGAAGGTATGGTGACCCAGTAGTGGCTGATGTTGTCCGTTCCATATGCCATTGCTTTTTCTCATTTCTCGTTAGTCCCAAAATTTGGATGTAAATAGATCATGATTTGATCTCACATGCCCCAATTTGTGTGTGGTAAAAGTATGGTTTTAATTTTGTATTAAGACATTAACATGGTAATATTTAGGACGTTAGGACCTTTATTTGTTCATTACATTTGTTGCTTGATTGTGTATTAACATATTAGTGCATATCAATGGCTAAAAAATGTCAGTTATACAAATTTGTGTGTTTTATTAATTTTTCAGGTACAGTTTATTGCCAAACAAATATCATAAAAATCTGCATGACTATTTTACGTGGATGAAACATACGCTGGAAAACAGATTGGAAGTAAAAGTTTGCAAAACAAAATTTTACCACAGTTTCATTTTACCCTTCATCAAAGTTTTACGAGCAAACAGACGGAGCCTAAATGAACACCTTTTTGGGACATTTTTAACTCCAAACACAACACATGTCAGTTTATCACTCACCAACTTTTTCATCTGAACACTTTTTGGGACATTTTTAACCCCAAACACAACACATGTCAGCTTATCATTCACCACACACTACAGACACATTTTCATCACAGAACATTTTCTTCCTTCTTTTGTTCATCAACCTAGTATGTAGTCCGTCCTTACTCAGCCAGCCACTTCGAAAAGAGTTATTGCCTGTCATTGGTTCACTATTTTGTTAGAAGAAGAAAAGAATCAATCTTGCCGACCTTGTCCGAGTGTTTTTGGTTCATCAACCGGCTTCATAGCGTAAAGTCCGCCCATACTGAACAACTTCGAAAAGGGTTCCTTTTTCAATTGGTTCAGTCTTGTTTTTGCCGTCCTCGAAAGTACATAGATTAGAATCCTGAATTTCACATCAAGAGTACCTGCAGTGCTTCCTCAACAGAACAACAGAGAAAGAGAGCAGTAACAATGGCAGAGAGTGTTGACTTTTTGTTAGAAAAACTGTCCAAGCTGATCACACGAGAAGCCAATTTACTCGCTGGAGTGGAGGAGCAGATCAATTCGCTATGTGATGAGCTCGAAATGATTCGTTCATCATTAAAGGATGCGGATGTTTGGAGCGAAGAAAATGATAGAGTGAAGGTCTGGGTGAATCAAGTAAGAGATGTAGCTGATAAAGCCCAAGATGTTATTGATAAGTTCATCCATACAGTGAAGCGTCGACAACGACGACAACGGATCTTAGGAGTTTTTGGGTCCTTGAGAGGTTGTCTTTGTAAGACCTATACCCTCCATTATGTAGGAAATGAGATTGAGAAAATCAAAAAGAAGTTTAAGGAAATTTCAGCGAACAGAGTAATGTATGGGATCGGAACTAGAGAACTGGGAGAATCATCTAGTTCCATGAATCCAGGTTATTCATGGAAGCTGAGGACGGGTCCTATAGTTGAGGAAGCGAACATCGTGGGAATTAAAGACGATGTAGAGAAACTAGTGGGGCAGTTGACCGAAGGAGAGGAGCAACTCTTTGTCCTTTCGATTGTTGGGATGCCTGGTCTAGGTAAGACTACTCTTGCTAACAAAGTTTACAATTGCAATGTTGTTAGTAAGCATTTTAAAGATCGTGCTTGGATTTATTTGTCTCGAGAATATGGATTCAGAGAGGTTTTGATGGGAATTATAAAACAAGTTGTAGTGCTCAACAAAAGGAAGGAAGCGAAGCTAGAAAAGATGGACGATGAAGGTGTGAGGAAGGAGCTGTCTAAGTACTTGAAGGAGAGGAGATTTTTGGTAGTAATTGATGACATTTGGAGCGTAGATGACTGGGACAGATTGAAAACCATCTTTCCAGAGGAGGGGACCAAAGGAAGCAGAGTAATCCTCACAACTCGCAATAGAGAGGTGGCTCGTCATGCGAAGAGCATCTCTCATGAACTGGGATTTTTAAAAGAAGAGGATTGCTGGGTTTTGTTCTGTCAGAAAGCACTACCTAGGAATGTTACAACTGATTTGTCCACAGAGCTGGAGAAAATAGGGAGACAAATTGTGGCAAAATGCGGAGGTTAGCCACTGGCAGTAGATGTATTAGGTGGGCTCCTATCAAGTAAAGAACAAATCCCCAGCGAGTGGCAAAATGTACTCAAGGGCATCAATTGGCAGTTGGATGAGGGTCAAAACCAAATCTACAAAATTTTATCTCCAAGTTTTAACGATTTACCCCACTTCTTGAAGTTGTGTTTCCTCTATTCCGGTGTCTATCCAGAAGACTTTGAGATCTCTGCAGATAAATTGATTCACTTATGGGTTTCAGAGGGACTTGTACAACAGCGAGGTAATGGAACAATGGAGCAAGTTGCAGAACATTATTTGGAGGAATTGGCTAATCGAAGTTTAATTCAAGTTTTGAAGAGGAGATCCAATGGGAGAATTAAAACATGTCGCATCCATGGTTGTCTACGAGATCTTGCCAGATTGGAAGCCAAAAACTGTATGTTTCTTGATTTTCATCAAAATGCAGAGTCTGCATCCCAAGCTACAGCAGCACGTCGACTAACTATAGACAGTAGTATTGTGGAGTACATGTCTCAAAACCGACGTAATCCAAATCTCCGTTCCTTGTTGCGGCTTGGATCAAAAAAATGTGTAGAGAAATTGATAAAAAAAGATTGGAAATTTTTCTGTAAAAGCTTCAAAATGCTTAGGGTGTTGGTTCTCTCAGGGGTGGCGATCAGCAAGTTGCCATCTGAAATATTTGAATTGATTCATTTGAGGCACTTGGGGTTGAGAAGGAGCGTTTTAAGAAAGGTTCCACGTACCATAAGCAATCTTGTCCATCTGCAAACTCTAGATATAAAACATGGTATAGAACATCGCCAGTCAAGTTCTTACTACGATCAAACATTACCCAGTGCTATGAGTACGTTGGATCAATTAAGACATGTAAACATGAGTTGGGGTATAATAAGCAGAAGATTTAAAATTGAATATTTAAGAAACCTCCAGACTTTGTCAGGTATAGTGGCAGGTGGTTGGATAAAGGATGGCTTGGCCAGGTTGCCAAACATCCGAAAACTGGGAGTAACGGGAGTTTTAAATTCACATGGAAAGGCATTATCTGATGCAATTGACCAATTAATTTTGCTTGAATCCTTGCTCATAAAATCTATGGGTGAAGATAACACACTGCCAACTTTTATGCTCTCGAAACATGTGCATCTTTACAAGTTGCAATTATTTGGACAGTTGGAGAAGCTACCTGAACTGCATGAATTCCCGCCAAACCTCACCCACTTATCTTTGTCACATTCCGATCTGATGCATGACCCGATGGAAACTCTAGGGAGACTTCCACACCTGAAAATTCTGAAATTATTTTGGCATGCATTCAAGGGAAAGAAAATGGTGTGCGCTGCCGAAGGATTTCCTCAGCTCAAAGAAATGGAACTTTGGGATTGTTATGCTCTAGAGGAGTGGAAAATAGAGGAAGGAGCAATGTCCAGCCTTGGGAATTTGAAAATAACTTGGTGCCTTAAGCTAAAGATGCTTCCAGAAGGATTGCAACATGTGATTACACTCAAGGAATTGGAGTTGAGTCATGTCTCCAGGGAACTCAAAGCGAGGATTCTCGAAGAAAATGGAGAGGATCGGTTTAAGGTTTGCCATGTACCGGCCCTCAGAATACACTGATAGAAATGGTAAGTATTTTAGAATGGTTTTAAACTTCTTTTCCTTTCCACAATTAGATTAGATGAACTCATTTATTTTTCTACTTGTTTGCTTTTCAGAGGTTCATGTAGATGTATACCTGTAATATAACTTTCTCTCTTATGTTGGTTTATGAAAGGCTAGGTTTCATGGCCTGGTAGCGATTTTACTTTCTTCTTTTCTCTTTTTTCCTTTAGAGGTTTATGTCAATGAATGTAATTGAAGTCTTTGTCTTATGCTAGTGAATGAATGGTTGAATTCCATGGGCTGGTGCTTTGTCAAAATAACAAAGTAAATCTCAATTATGCCACTCATCTCTGTTGTATTTTATTTATTTATTTATTTTTGATAAGTTCTATGTTACTCATTTTTATCTATAACTATGAAAGATTCAAAATGAAACCTTCAAATCTATGTAATCTAAGTTTTATGAATTTAGGATATGATGGTCTTTTGATATGTTTCATTGGTTAAAGAAGAAAAGAGTAACTATAATTTAAATTTGAGTTCCTTCCAATATATATATATATATACTGTTATTTCATTTAGTATGACATTGCTCTGTGCGCCCCCTTAATGAACGCCTAAGGTCTGCCCGCATCCAGGGGCTGACACACAGCATAAAAAAAGTGAATCACACTTTTTGGGGGAGTATTTTCACTTTTCGACAGTATGTGTCTGCCCCTGCCTATGGGCAGACCTTAGGCATTCATTAAGGGGGCATACCAAACCCTAAGGGCACATTGCTAAGCCTCCATCACATTATTGTCAGCACCTAATTGTGGCTCAAGATCTAGATGGTATTCTCAGCTAGGCAGCACTTGCATTTTAGGATAGACCTTAGGCACTCTAGATACCTAAGGGATTAGCAGACCCCCATGTTCTTGCTTAGTTACTTCAATCCAATTCCAGTCCAGTTCAGTTCTAATCCAATTCAGTCCAATCCAAATCCAACTTCAATTTAGATCTATTCCAGATTGGTATAGTTTAGCTCCAATCCTGTAGAACGCTATCCACACCAATCTAATTCTAGTCCTTTCCATTCCAATTCTAATCAAATTCAACTTTAGTCTAATCAAGTCCAATGTCCAATCCAACTTCATTCCAGTCTAGTCTAGTTCAACATACTTCTAGTCTAGTCCAACCCTAGTCCATTTAATTTCCAACCTTGTTTCACATCAAACCCTGTCACAATTTAATTCAAGTCTGGACTAATCAGTTCATCCCCAGCCTAGACCAATCCAATCCCAGTCCAACCTTAGTCTATTTTTGTTCCAATCCTGGTTTAGTTTAAACCCTATTCCAATCCACTCTAGCTCTAACCCGCTTTTACTTTTAGTTTAGACTAGCTCTAATCAGGGTTAAAGGTGTAGGCCCATGAGCCGGATCTTTCAAGGAATCTAATTATAGGGTCTAGACCAAGCTTTGGATCAAGCCCAAAAACCAAAAGAGAAAGTCAATGGGCCTTAGCGAACCCCAGGTAAGATGGCTCATTAAACATGGATCGTAGAAGCCCATAGTCCACCTTCTTGTTGACAATAAATGGGACCCACAGAGCTCCATACGTCCCCTTTATACCCATATCACATTGTTATTAGTCTTTTGACCAAAATGGCCCCCACAATTCTCCATACGCCCCCCCTTACACCTTATATTTCTTATTTATTTATTTACAACACAGGGGCTCCTCATGATTGGTCGATCAGCCCATCTTATCTCCTTTCTTGCTCCAAAATTTTAATAATATATGGAGAACATTTAGTCAAGAAGTCAAGGGTCGTTGCTAGTTTCCAAGTTTCATCCCAATTGACACACTAATACCAAGTAGGTGTAGGTGCATGTACATAGGGCCAGATGTCACCCTCTTAAGACAACTCTCACGCAGACAACATTTTTATAAAGTACAAAAAAAAAAAAAAAAAAAAAGGGTTTACAAGGAAGCTCCATGCAGTGGATCCCTTTTGGCTCCAATGTTCTTGCTAATTTAGGACCAAGAAACACCTAAAAGATTATTGAACCTTGACTAAGACTTGGACTAAGGGAAGATTTTAGGTAGTGTTGTTGCTTTATATAAAAAAAAGGTAGAGAGAACGGAAGGGAGAGGGAACATCCAACCATAACCCCCTCTTCTATAAAACCCATGTTGCAACATGGAAAGGACACACACTTGAGTTAGATTCATATATGGGATAATTGAATAGCATAAATATTTTTAAGAATGTGTAGGTGTTCTTTTTTAATATCCTTCTAAGTCTTTAGTAAAAATCTGTCTATGAATCTTCTTTGTAGGTTCAATTTTGGGGTTGAAACAACATTATTTTGCATACTTTGGTCTCATTGAAGCTTGTGAAATTAGCTTTCGAACAAGACCAAAATCATGCGGTTTAGAAAGATTTGAGGATGTTATGACTGAAATACCAATAAGGTGTCAAAATATGACAGATTTTGTTTATGTTGTCTTCTTATGTTTTTATGTACTTGATACTATTATATTTCATTTTGTTTTGTTTAGCATGAGAAATTGATCTCTGAAATTTCAGGATTGCATGACAATTTTTATTTTATTTTTAAAGACTTCTTTATTAAGCATATTTAATGATTGGATTTTAAGGTTATGTTTACCATGTATCATATAGCTACCAAAAAAAATCTGTTTTAAATTAATTTCATGTAACTAAGTTTGTGAAATTCCTAGTTGTAAATACGTAAAATTTTATCATTGGTTGATTTGATGGGTTGTTATGTATCTTTAGTTAAATGATGGAATGACTTTGAGCATAATTCAATTTTGGATTGATTTATTATGAAGATTAGCTAAATTGAATTTTTTTATTATTTTGATTTTAGGTTGATTATCATGTGATCCTCTTAATCATGATTGAATATGTATGGGATCTAGGTTATCATAATTCTATCTAGAGTATATTTGATTGAGCAAGTGTATTTGTATATATGAATAATTGTTTTGGTGTAATTCTACTCTAAGTTGATATTCTTTGAAATATATTTGATGAGATTAGAGGTATGTAGGTAGAATTTTGTTTTTGGTAGCATGAGTCATGAGTTTAGTTTGATCATTTTGCAGTTGTTGATTTCTTTCTATGTTGTGAATAGGTGAATAGAATTTTTTAGCTAGAAACTTGGTAGGTCATTAGTTGAGGTTAGAGTAGATATTCCTGTAAATTTTTTAGCAATTATGGTAAATGGTTTAGGCAATATGTATCCATAGATAGACATGCAAGTTTAGCATGAAAATTGTTGGGTTATTAACTTAGATAGTAATATACGATTTTATAAAATATCATTCTTTTTTAGCAATATAAGTGGGTCAAAATCTTATGGATTTACTATAGAGTTACAAAGATTCAAAAATCTTAAGCAGAATAATAGTAGGGATCCAACTAGAAAATATAGGTAGTGAAAGTCCCAAGAACCGATATCCAAAGATCCTAGAGGGGGGTAAATAAGATCCTTCCTTAATTAAAAATATTTTTAACTATTAATTCTAGTTTTTAATATTCTTTGATTTGCATACAATAATCAAACAATATAAATGATGCAAATAAGAGTCACAGTACAACACAAAGATTTTATAGTAGTTCGGCACCCTAGGCCTATATCTACTTTGTAACCAATAATTTATTTTAGTGGTTATCCTAAACTATTATAGGATAAATTGTAAAAACCTAAATTTATTTACGAGTTATCCATGTAAACTCCACATGCCTTGTAAGTGCAACCCTTGTGACTTCGCTAGGCCCGCTCTGTCTAGTGACTTTGCTAAACTAGTTGCTGCAAGAATCCACCCCCGATCACTT
The DNA here is from genome assembly GCA_025762735.1 of Platanus orientalis. Taxonomy (NCBI): domain Eukaryota; kingdom Viridiplantae; phylum Streptophyta; class Magnoliopsida; order Proteales; family Platanaceae; genus Platanus; species Platanus orientalis. The sequence continues at coordinate 10,331 of JAOXJP010047449.1, forward strand.
TGATGAAGGCAGTGAACTTCTGTTGAAGTTGTGAATGATGTAGAACTCCTTCCTTGATTTGGGTTTTCTCTTTCCAGGCTAATATGATTATTGAATCATATCCTCAAGCTTCCAAGGATAACTATGGGTGTAGGAAGATAAGAAATAAGATCTTGATAGGATTTAACTATTGGCTCAACTCAAAGTCAAAGGCTCATATGAATTTCACTAGTTTGGCTCAACACCTCACTCTTTTGACTTAATTTCACAATGATATTACTATATGTGTAACACCCCATACCTAAGTTTAATAAGTTCAGAAACCCAAACCTGAAACCATGTGTCTATTTATGAAACCTATAGTGTGCATGATCTTGATAACTAACCTCAGGGCTTGTGAGACCCAAAACAGGGGCTAATGATCCAAGTGAGAAAACAGTCAATATGGAGGAAAAACCTGGACTGAGGGAGCTAAAGGCTCACACCACTATACGAGCGTTGGCAGTGTAGGATGAACGATTGTGGGTCCCAAATCAGAAATGTGAACTTTCTGGAATTTTGTGTGTTGCTCAGGGGGAGTGCTCGCATAACTGCGCAAGCAGTCGTGTGACCCCAAGAGTTCGTAAGGGCACACGAGCAGTCATGAGGGGTGAACCCAAGCACTTGTGGTGGATGCCGAATGCCCGTGCTTGGCCAGGATCCACCTCAGGATTAGAGCCAACACATGATTTTGCCACATTTTGTGGGAAACTCACATGAGTCGACCCTAAAACCTATTTTTCTTATTTTAGGGTTAGAATGACACAAGAAAAAAGGTTTTTATATGGAAAGATGAACTTTGGAAAAACGTGGGAGAAGAGAGATCTTCTTCTCTAAGTGTTTGGTAAATGCTAGAGCTTGGATGTAGCCTAACTTGGGATTCATTTATAGTTTCTTATCTTTGTTTATGGATTTTCATCATGAGATTTGTTGTTTTCTCTTAGAGGAAAGAGAATCATTGAAAGGAAAACAAGTTGTGGAAGATAAGCTTCTTGGATTCAATATTTGAAGCTATTTAGTGAGTGGATATGTAGTTTGTGCATACATTCTTTATTCTTAGGTTCCTAGAAATGTGATTTTAGTCTATGTTTGCAAAGTTTTGTGGTTTTAATCTCAATGAAATTGAATTGGTGAATGAATATGCATTTTAAGTACTTTTCTCTCTCCTACAATCTTGGATTTATTGAGAATGAACTTTGTTTTGGTTTATATCTAATCTCCATGAGAATATTGATTTCTTTATGTTGGACTCTAATTCCTTTGATTTAAGTATTTAGGAAAGGTTTTACTACCCTTTTTTCACAAGTTCTTGGGATATGGAACTAATTACGTGATATCGGTATCTTTGTTGAGTGAGGTTGATGATCCCTACTCTATTTGGAAAGGTTTCGAAGATGAAATTATTTGAATTGGATGGTTTAGAAAGCTCTAGGTGCTGCATTTTGGTTTACCCCTTGATTTTCCCTTGAGATTCCTAATTTCTTGTTCTCTACCTATTTGTTGAATTGTCATATGATTAGTTCTCCATAAATTACATGTCTCTTGGATGCCTATGGACTCATTGCATAAGCCTATTATTCATTCTTGGTGGATTTTCTTTACTTAATGTTAATCTATGTTGATATGTGTTAATTCTATTGATTCTCATGTTAGAATCTTAGAATGTTTGTGTATTACATTGGGCTTTGGATCTATTGGTAGCTTTTGGTGGCATGGACATGTTACTTTTAGTGTTGTTTACATTGATATTTTTATGAGGTATTTTATTTGGATTTCTATATGACTTTTGGAGCATTTGGGCTATTTGGTTTTTATCATGGATACATTTGGCATGAAATAGTTTTTTTTTTTTTTTACTATCATGAGCATTCTACATGTTCTTTGAATTTGGTCAAATATCTTCACTTTCATTTTGGTATTTGGCCTATTGTATGAAATTTACATTTATAGTTTTTGGAGTCTTTATCAGATAGGATACATGGATATCTTTTACATGACATACTTATATAGTAGTTACATTACTTTACATAAGCATGGATTTGATAGATCGGTTTTGGATATTCGGGTTTGATATGGTACCCTTATAAGAGAATTGCCCTTGTTGGGCTTAGAGACCCCTAAGTGGATTAGTTTTTATGACCCTCAAGTACCCTGTCACCGAGACACATTAATAGGCTAAGGGACACTAGTTGTCTAATTATCTTCGGTACCCTACCATCGTATCACATCAATAGGTGAAGGGACACTAGTTATCCAATTATCTCAAGCACCCTGCCATCAGGTCACATCAATAGGTGAAGGAGCTATGTTTCCCAGCAATGCCAAGTACCCTATCGGCGGGTCACATCAATAGGTGAAGGGGTCATGCTGCCCAATGATATCAGGTACCTTATTGTCAAGTCACATTTATAATGCCCCCAAACCCGGACTTGGATATAAGATCAGTATGTGCCCCGAATTCAGATTGTTACTTTACAATCCAATGCCAATATCAATCATTGCAATTCAATATCCATATTTCTTAAGTGTCTTAGGTTCTAATAGTCTTACATTATCTGAGTTCAATGATAGTGGAAGTGATGCAATTTTCACATGTTCATAAACATTAAATGAGTTGTAGCAGAATTCTCATCATAATGTAATCATAACAATAGTAGTGCAGTGGAAAGAAATCTGTTATAATGCTCCAAAGAGCAATAATGTAGCAAATATCTAAAGAATTAACCAAAGGGATGCCCTTTCACCCAAACATAAACCAAAGGGAAATAAATATACAATCTTTCAATAGTATGGACCAAAAGTAAAATGTCTCAAATATGTTTGAAACAAATATGAAAGAAGGTAAAAAAGCTAAGATCGTCGTAGCAAGTCTCTAAAATGGAGGACTTGCAATCATAGTCAGTTTGAAAAACAAAATTGTTAGGTTAGTATCAACCTATAAGCAATCTAACTAACTATAGATAATATGAAGTAAGGAGAATAAATTTGAGTATTCACAAGTCCAAAGGTCAATATAGAACTAAACAAAGATCGAAGTAATAAGCATAATCATGCTAGTACAAATTAAACAGTAATTGGATATCAAACTAAAGTTAAAGGTCTAATACAAAGTTTTAAGTTCGAATAAAGAATTCTGACTTCACAATTCGGAGTTCAATGATAAATACTGAATAAGAATCGTTGTCCAAACAAATAATTTAATATAGAGATCAAAGTCTATGAGTTCAATGAGATATGTTAGTTTCAAAGGGTTCGATGTCTAATGATTTGAAGTGTTCAAAATTCAATGATTTAAAAGGTCCAAAGTTCACATGGTTCAAAGTGTTTGAAGCTCAATAGTCAAAGTATTCAGAGTTTAATGATTCATAGTATTCAAAGTTTAATGTTTGAAAGGTCAAATGTTCAATGTTCTAAAGGTCCAAAGAAAAGAGTCTATATGCTCTGACTAACCCCATAGGTAGGGTCCAAATCCCCACGAGTAAAGCCAATGTCCTTGTTGTAACCCTAAGGGTGTATGGTCCTGATATTCTGTTTATCCCCAGAAGTGGGGTCTGAAAACCTGTGAAATCAAAGAGCCTAGTCTGTTGCACGTTCTCACACTTAGCCTTGTGAGTAGGTACAAAGAGTCAAAGGTCACGTTTAGCCCGGTGACAAGGCCCAAATAGTCGATGGTCACACTTTGCCCAGTGACGAGGCTCAAATAGTCAATGGTCACACTTAGCCCTATGATGGGATAAAAAATGGGTCAAAGGTTCGAAGTCCAATAAGGTTCACATCAATAAGTTTGAAAGTTTACATGGTTTTGATAATCGAAATATTTCTATAATGTATAAAATTAACATAGAAAGTCCACTAGCAATAGTTGAATTAGGTCAGTTCCTATCAAGTAAAGACCAAATCCCCAGTGAGTGGCAAATTGTACACAAGGGCATTAATTAGGAGTTGGATGAGGGCCAAAACCAAATCTACAAAATTTTATCTCCAAGTTTTAACAATTTACGCCACTTCTTGAAGTCTTGTTTCCTCTATTTTGGTGCCTATCTAGAAGACTTTGAGATATCTGTAGAGAAATTGATTCAGATATGGGTTATAGAGGGACTCGTACAACAACGAGGTAATGGACCAATATTGGAGGAAGTTGTAGAACATTATTAGGAGGAATTGGCTAGTCAAAGTTTAATTTAAGTTTCAAAGAGAGGATCCAATGGGAGAATTGAAACATGTCACATCCATGTCTGTCTATGAGATCTTGTTATATTAGAAGCCAAAAACCGTAAGTTTCTTTATGTTCATCAAAATGTAGAGTTTACATCCCAAACTACAGCAGCTCGCCAATTAACTATAGATAGTATTTTGGGGGAGTACTTGTCTCCAAACCATCACAATCCAAATCTCTGTTCCTTGCGGTTTAGCTTAAAAAAATGTGGAGAGAAATTGATCAAAGAACATTGGAGATTTTTCTATAAAAGCTTCAAATTTCTTAGGGTGTTGACCCTCCCAAGGTTGGCTGTCAAAAAGTTGCCATATGAAATAGGTGAAATGATTCATTTGAGATACTTTGGGTTAAGGACAAGTGTTTTAACAAAGGTTCCACATACCATAAGCAATCTTGTCCATCTACAAAATCTAGATATTAAACATGATTTAGACCATTGCTAGTCAACTTCCTACTACCCTCAAGCATTACCCAGTGCTATAAGTGAGATGGATCAATTAAGACATCTACATATGAGTTGGGGTAGAATAAGAAACATATTTAAAATTGAATGTTTAAGAAACCTCCAGACTTTTTCAGGTATAGTGGCAGGTGGTTAGATAGATGATGGCTTGGCTAGGTTGACAAACTTCAAAAAATTAGGAGTACAAGGAGTTTTAAATAAATATAAAAGCTAGAGAAGGTCACACACTACCAACTTTTACGCTCTCTGAACATGTACATCTTTACAAGTTGCAATTATTTGGATAGTTGGAGAAGCTACCTAAATTGCATAAATTCCCACCAAACCTCACCCACTTATCTTTGTTACATTTCCATCTTATGCATGATCCAATGGAAACTTTAGGGAGACTTCTATATTAGAAAATTCTCAAATTATTTTGGAATGCATTCAAGGGAGAGAAAATGACATACACTGTAGAAGGATTTCTCCAACTCAAAGAACTAGATCTTTAGGATTGTTATGATCTAGAAGAGTGGATAATAGAGTAAGGAACAATTTCAAGCCTTGGGAATTTGAATATTACTTGGTGCCTTAGACTAAGAATGCATCTAGAAGGATTGAAAAATGTGACTACACTCCAGGAATTGGAGTTGAGTCATGTCTCCAACATAGTCAAAATAAGGATTCTCGAAGAAAAATGGAGAGGATTGGTATAAGGTTCGTCATGTAGAGTCCATCAAAATACATGATTGAAATGGTAAGCATTTGAGAATTGTGTTCTAGTAGCTCCTAGAGTTTTAATTCGAGCACTTTATACAAGTCTTATGTGTTTTTTCTTTTTATTTCTGGTTTTAAATTTCTTTTCCTTTCCACAATTAGATTAGATGAACTTAACTAGTGCTTTTCTTTTGTTTTTCTACTTTTTTGCTTTTTAGAGGTTCATATAGATGTCTATAATATAGTTTTTTTCTCTTATGTTGGTGTATGAAAGGCTAGGTTCTATGGATTGGTAGCGATTTTACTTTCTTCTTTTCCCTTTTCCTTTAAGGCCTTGTCTAGTTGCCATGAAAGGTTTTCTCATGACAATTTTCTTGAAAAATCATTTTTAAACTGTCTGGTTGCCATGAAAAGACTTTTTGTGTGTGTGTTTTGATTGATCTTTTTAGGATAGATTCATAAATGGGATAATTGGATAGCATAATTATTTTTTAAGAATGTATAGATGTTCTTTTTAATATCATTCTAATAAGTCTTTAGTAAAAATCTATGTTTATAACTCTTCTTTGGATCTAATTAGGGGTTGAAACTCCATTATTTTGCATATTGGTTCTATTGAAGCTTGCGAAATTAGCTTTCAAATAGGACCAAAATCATGCAATTAGGAAGAGATTTGAGAATGTTATGACTAAAATACCGATAAGGTGTCAAATATGACAGATTTCGTTTAAGATGTATTCTTATGTTTTTATGTACTTGATGCTAATATGTTTTATTTTGTTTTGTTTTGCATGAGAAATTGATCTCTAAAATTTTAGGATTGGATGATTATTTTAATTTTATTTTTAAAGATTTGTTTATTAAGTATATTTAATGATTTAATCTTTACCATATATTATATATCTACCAATAAAAATCTGTTTTAAATTAATTTGATGTAACTATGTTTGTGAAATATAATTCAAAGTTGTGAATATGTAAAATTTTATCATTGGTTGATTTTTTAGGTTGTTATGTATGCTTAGTTAAGATTGATGGAATGAGTTTGAGCATAATTCAGTTTTGAATTGCTTTATTAAAATGATTGACTTAAGATTGATTTTTTTATTTATCTTGGTTTTAGGTTGATTATCATGTAATCATCTTAATTATGATTGAATATGTATAGGATATAATTTACCATAGTTATATGTGAAGTATAATCGATTGAGCATGTGTATTTGTGTATATGAATAGTTTTTATTAGTGTATTTCTACCCTAAAGTTTTATTGTTTGAAATATATTTGATGTGATTAGAGGTATGTAAGTAGAATTTTGTTTTTGGTAACAAGAGACATGAGTTTAGTTCAATCATTTTTCAGTTATTGATTTCTTTATATGTTGTGAATAGGTAAATAAATCATTTTAGCTAAAAACTGGGTAGGTCATTAGTTGATATTAGAATAAATATTCATGTAATTTTTTTTTAACAATTTTGGTAATAGGTATAGACACTATGTAGCCATAGGTAGATATGCAAGTTTAGCATGAACATTGTTGGGATATTAATTAAGATAAGAATAGAAGATTTTATAAACTTTCATATTTTTTTGAAAAATATAAGTGGATCAAAATCTTATGGATTTATGATAGATTTATGGAGTCAAAAGTCTCAAGAAAAATAACAGTAGAGATCCAACTAGAAAATATAGGTAGGAGTGTCTACATGGCCTGAAGTTTAACATATAAATAACTGACGAATGAGAAAAATGTATGTAAAATTTAATGTGATTCTGAGTAGTCTAGATCAAGTAATATCATAAAACCCAGGTTTTAAGTTTGAATTGCAAAAAAAGTCAATCCGAGTAATAGTAAGGAAACATAGTAAAAAATCATAGTTAAAGACATGGAAAAGTATTGAAAATTAATAGGCTTACATTTATATGGAAATTATCATCTTTGTAAATTTAATAAAAATATAATTTAAGTTAATCAAAAATTCAAAACTTAGGGAAAGTTTTAAGTTTTTGAAATTTTCTAGGATAACATAGAAACCTAATTGGAAACTCTTAATAGAAAGGTTCATTTATATTGTTAGGTTAGGAAAGGAAGGACAATTTTATAAAGTTCATATGATTCTGAATATTTTAGGTCAATTAAAATGTAGAAATTAACTCAGATCTAGTTTTAGGTTTTCCCAAAAATAGTGGTTCAGAAGAAAACCTTTTATGTTATTTTATGTGATTATCATGTTTTTAGGTAAATTATATTCTGTAAACTTATATTGACTGTGTACTAATTATATTGTCTACTTGATTATGTGAGAATGTAACTTAAAGATATAAACCCTAAATCATTTTTATTTAATTTATTTTAGTATTTTATTATTTTTTGTAGATGCATGTTAAGTAGATCGGTAACTTGAGATACTATGGATTACAATATATTTCATATATACTTATTCACATACTTGTTAATGATGCTTAGCCACATCATATAAAAGGCTGGTGATAACTCCTAGTCATCGTGGGTTAGACCCATGATAAATGAACCGCTTTTCTAAGATGCTCACCCAGTATGAGAAAATCAAAGCCCATAATTATAAATAATGGAAGACTTCTAAAATAAAGGGTTCTAGAAATACATAGAGTATGTGATAAATGTGTTCTTTATTTTGTTTTTATATGTTTATGGTTGTTTTACATTTTTTATTAATCATCTATTATTAAGGTAATTTCTCCTAAGTGTGTTAAATTAGTTGATATGTATCTAATCCATATCTTAAGGAGTAACCCAAATAAAGACAATTCATGTCATGCCATAGAAGGCAAAGCAAGGTGTGGTGTGGTACAATGCATATATGTATGTGTAAAAATTATCAAATGTTTTAAGTTAAAGATGAATCTAGAATTATTGCAACATGTAACTACAATTCAGAAGTTAGACTTAGATCATATATCCAAGGAACATGGATGGAGAATTCTCAAAGAATATAAAAAGGACTGGTATAAGGTGTAAGACCCCAACTTTGGGTTATAGGTTATTTAACTTTCTAACCATTATTTTAATAAATAAAATTTATTTGTGAGGGTCCTTGTAGGTATGGCATGGTTAATTGACTTAAATTACATACCCAATGCAGATTTAAAAAAATATAATGACTAGCTTATCTTAAATATCAATGCCAAAAAAAAAAAAAAGAAGAGAAGAAACATCTATAAAATAATTATAATAATAATAAGAATTTTAAAAAGACATAAGCAATACAAAATTGATAAAATAAAGAAGAGAGAGAGACTTAGACCTAACACCTAAGAGGAAGTAATACACATTAATTAAAAAAGATATAAAAATTAGATTCAAAGGAAAGGATATTAATTAATAAAATAAAGCCAAGAACATGAGCTAGAGTCTAGGGTGTGATGGAGAAAATACTATGAGAAGCAAAGGTGTAGAGAATCTAGTTAGAGGAAATTTAGGAAAGCTACACTTAAACAAGAGAAGGAGGGCATCCAACCCTAACATTTTCCCACTTACATGATTTCATCTCCTCCTCCCTAGACGGCTGCAACACTCTTTCCCCCTTATTTTTACAAGAGAGAGAGAGAGAGAGAGAGAGAGAGAGAGAGAGAGAGAGAGAGGGAGAAGAAGAAGAAGAAGAAGAAGAAATGAGGATTTATTCTCCTTTGATGTAAGTAATCCTTGGTTTTTCGATTTAGCTTTAAAAACATGAGATATAAATTCTTACTCTAGGAAAAAAACATGTAAATAAATAAAATACTAAAATAAAATAAAATAAGCCATTAGAAAAAAATTGTGCATGCTTAATGAGTAGTTATATGATTGTGTGTGATTGAAGTTCTAAGGACTTTTTGATGAGAAACATTGATAATGACTTTAGGGATTTTCAGAGTTTTATTTTGTTGTTGGATTGAAGTTCCAATAGACTATTTGATGAAAATCATTGATAATTACTTTTGGGATTTTCCATAATTTTTATTTTTTCTATTGTGATTGAAGCTTTGAGATTTATAATGTGAGAATTATGGATAATTGCACTAGGAAAATTTTTTCATAATTTATTTAATATTGTGATTGAAGTTCTAATAACCATTAGATGAGAAAATCAATGCTAATTGCTTAGGGTATTTCCAGAATTTTTTTTTCCGCTATAGTGATTGAAGTTATAAGGATTATAGGATGTGAATTATTGATAATTTCTTTAGGCCCAGTCTGATTGTCATGAAAAGATTTTTCTTGTGACAGAATTTTCTCAAAAAATCTTTTTTAAGTTGTTTGATTGCCATGACAAGTTGTTGTTGTTGTTGTTGCTTTTTTTTTTTTTAATGTTTTTATTATGATTCTTTTATTCTGGGAGTTTCTTTTATATTATATTATTTTCTTTTATTTTCCACACGATTCGTGGCAACTAGATTGGGCCTTAGGGAATTTCTAGAATTTTTATTTTTTCTATTTTGAATTAAGTTTTAAGATTTATTAGGTGAGATTATTTAATTTTGTGAAGATTTAATGAATTAGGTATTTTTTAAAATTGTTATAGACAGAAGGAGAATGACATGAAACTATCTAGCTCTATGGGTTAATGTGCATTGACATTTTAATGATTCTATGTTGATAAATTTGCTTATGATGTATTAAAAAATAAATTGATTACAAAAAATCCATTGTATGTCAAGACACTTGGGATAATGAATTAAATGATTAGGGACGAGAGATATCAAGATTCGTTATTTTCGGATTTCTTTCAGTCAGTCTAGAGACCTTGTAGTAAAATGGTCATAACTCCCTCTAAAAAATTTTAAATTGCATATCGTTTGATGCTTTGAAAAATAGAGACATAGATCTTTCCACAAGTATATAGCTTGTATGCTAATTTGTGTGTAGCTGATATAGTTTTAATTTTGGAAGTAACCCAAAAATTCGTGTGGAGTTCCACAACATACAGTCTAGCTAACAATGCAAGTTGGGAAAGACCCAACAAATTTATAACATTGGTTGATAAACCATTTTTCAATTTCATGTAATCTGCCCACATAGAGAGACATAGAAGAGACCTCCATTTTAGGATATGAGCCAAATGAGTGGCTAATTTGTTTTTAGGTGATAGTCTAGTGAACACACTAAGACTAGCCAACCTTGTGTATTGGGATGTAGAACAAATCCCCAAGGCATGGTGTCCTTAGAGCACCGTATGTAACTCCTATAAGGAATGTACTTAGTCATGTTTAGGGTAAATTGTAGCCCATGGTTCATGTGCGTATTGAGACGTAGAAGGGGTCCCTGGGGTATTGATAAACCCTAGAGAAAATTATGTGACTTCTCATATGAGGATGATCACTCAGCTAGATCGAGGATCATCACTATTTCTTGATGACTCCGAGTTCGAGTCGTGATATGATGAGATGTGGATTATTTTGTTGTACTAGAGTGTGAGTAGAGTGCAAGATCTAATGGCTAGGATTCCTATACACACACACACACTTATATATATACAAAATAATTTCTCTAAGTCAATTTATATTTATTTCATGGAAAAGAAGTGGAACAATAATTTTTTATGTGTTGCAAATATACGTTGTTGAAATGATAAGTGAATTTTGTTACGTCATTATCGCAATAAAATCAAAATTTTATAGATTGACTTAGAGAAATTATGCCATTCTTTATTTTTCCCATTTAAACGAGACTATAGGTGAAATGTTTTTCATTATTCATTATATATCATTTATTGAGATAGTAAACCATAGGTTGTAAAAGTTTTATAAACCGTATTTATGTATGTCATTGTTTGCTACAGTGCTTGTGCATGTATAGCAGTTGAAGGGCTAAGGTTACTTACGAGCTGTCAAGCTCACCCTTTATTTTACCACCTTGTAGAGAGCAAGGACCTGATTGGAAAGCCTATTGAGGCTTGACATATGAGTTAGAGTTGACTATTTCTTCTTGATTTTAGTAGCACTATGTTCGAGAATTTTTATATTTTTTAGATTGTGTTTTCTTTATTTCAGATTAAGCAACAAACAATTATTATTTGACCATTTAATAATTATGGTTCTAAACTGGACTAGAACTCCTTTGGCAAGAGTTCTATTTTTTTTCTAAGTTGGATAGTTTTTTTATGCTGTCTACTTTCTTTGCTTCCACAATACAAATGGATTGGCTTATGTTCTATAAAAAGAAATGGATGAGTATCCCAAGGACTAAGCCTTATATTTACGTGTATGAAAAGGATAATAGCCTTTATATTTATATGTATGAAATTGGAAATTGGTCCCCAAAAATGTTATGCAATAGGTCTAACATGTTAATGGATTTGGGGCATGGCAATGTTGGTATCAGAGCTCTAGGTTTCGTATCCTAGAGGATTGGAGTTAAAGATGAGAACCGCCTCTAATACCAAAGTTAGTATCAGAGCTCTAGATTATGTATTCCAGGGAACTGGAGTTAAAATTGAAAACTGCCTATAATACCATGAATTAGTTTTAGAGTATAGGATGTCAAGGTCCTAAGAATGCTAGGAAACAAAATTAAGAGGTAGTTCGATAAAATTATGGTTTAGAACTTGTCTACAAAGTCTTAGTTTTCTAGAGTTTAATCTTATAGAATTTATTAGGGCATAGTAGAGGGATACCAAGTTAGTGAAGTTGTCGAAAGTTGTCAAAGGATTGAGGGCAGATTTCAGGGTGTAGTCAAATGGTGGTCTATACTTTCTGGACCAATTGTTGTCACCCTAAACTGAAGAAGAAAATATTGGGCAAGGCTCATAAGACAGATTATACCTTCATCCAACTATTACAAAGATGTACAAGAACTTAAAAATGAGGTACTGGTGGAAAAAATATGAAACGGGAAATCATGTAGTATGTGTAAAATTGTCTTAATATGCCAAAGATTACTCAAAGTGAAACATCAATTTCTAGTTGGTCCGCTTCAAGCACTCTCAAAATTGAGTGGAACTGGAACCACATCACCATGGACTTTGTCTGGGTCTACCTCGGTTTATGAGTGACAATGATACCATTTGGCTGATTGTTGGTAGATTGACAAAATCTGCCCATTTTTTAACCATAAGACCTATCATTTTGATGGAAAATCTTTCTCAATTATATATCAAGGAGATAGTGCAGTTGCATGGAGTTTTGGTTTCCATTTTCTGATAGAGACTCTCAGTTCACCTCAAAGTTTTGGGAAGGATTGCAAGATGCCATGGCTACTAGACTAGAGTTTAGTACATCCTTTCATCCATGTACCCATGGCCAAACTAAAATAACTAATCAAATTTTGGAGGACATGTTGTGGGCTAATGTGCTCAACTTCCAAGGTAGCTAGGATGATCATCTTCCTCTCATCGAGTTTTCCTATAATAACAACTATTAGGCTAGCATTGAGATGGCACCATATAAGGTATTGTACAGAAGAAATTGTAAATCTCTCATCTATTGCTATGAGGTCAGAGAAAGAAGAATGATAGGGCCTAAATTGATGTAACAAACTTCAAAAAATATAGATTTGATAAGAAGTTGTCTTTGGGTTGAGTAGGATTGGAAAAAGAGTTACACAGATAACTGCCGTAGGAAATTAAAATTTTAAATAGGAGATAATGTGTTTTTGTAGGTCTCTCCTACGAAGGGGATTTCTCATTTCGGAAATAGGAACAAGCTTAATCCTAGATATAACAACCCTTTTAAAGCTCTCGATTGTATTGGTGAGGTAGCCTATAGGATGGCCTTACCACCGAATCATTATAGAGTGCACAATGTGTTAATATATGTATGTCAATCCCATTGACAAACCATGTAAGTGTTCTATGTAGTGTAAGTGTCCTATGTCTTCACAATTTCAAGACATGAAGACATGGTGGACCAAAGGTTTGAAGAAGAGACCGAAGACTACCTCAGATTTGCACATTCCATTCAACTTATAAAGCATGCATTGCATAATATTTATAGACCTAAAAGTGGACTTGAACATGGTGGTCAAACCCACAGAAGACCCAAGGAAAGAAAGCTCAAAGAACAACCCCAAGTGTGCCTCAAGGCAGATCAATAGATCAGGTTGTGATCGATCATGACCCAAAATTTGGGTCATGTCTAAGAGCCCTAAGCACCATGCTCATTCCGCTGTGATTGATCACGAAAAGGATCATAGCTTAAGTGCCTGACCCCATGACCTATCACAGATCTCGTGATCGATCACGAGATGATCAGGCATAGAGCCAGACTCGTGATCGATTAGGAGATCTGTGATCGATCACAAGGGCATTTTTGTCAAGATTAATTTTTATTCCCCCAATACGAGTTTTTTGAAATTTGAACCCCATTTTTTTAAAATCTAAGACTTTAAAGAGTTACCCATTTTGGAAGATTCTAATCCAATAGTCGTGAGTGCTTCTCACCCTTATAAAATGAAATTTTTTCCTTTAGGGTAAACACTTCAAGCAAGATAGAGAGTGTTAGAAAGTTTACTAAATTGAGTGCTTCTCCCCTTGATAAAACCTTCTTTCTCTCACTGTTTTTTGAGCTAAAATAGCTAACATCTTCATTCACAGATCATTCTCTCATTTTCTCCTTTTGAATACTAAGCTTCTACTATTGAGAATAACTTTTGGTGAGCTCTTTCTAAGAGGAACCTCACACTTGGCTGAGCTCAAGGAACACTAGAGCCAAGAGCTTGAAGTTTATGGATAGCTAAGGCATACTAGTTTTACAAGGAGCATCCCACTTTGTACAAGTAGCAACATCAACCAACTTGTGGTAAAAGTTTTTTTTTTCTCTTTTGCATTCATTTTACTATTAACTTGCTTTGCTTCCATCACAGATACCGGAAGTAGTTCACACTTGCTAGAGATACTGAGTATTGTTGAATAGCTTACCAATGATAAGTAATGTAGATTTTGTATGTTTTTTTACCTAGGTTGTATTAAGTAGTCTAAATGAAATATTCCTATGCTCAAGAGTGAGCTTTAGAAGAGTGGACGTAGGCCTTTATGTCGAACCACTATAATATGTTGCTATGGAATGTGTGATTGCTTGTCTCTTTACTTGAATACACATTAGTACTCTTGCACTCTACTTGTTTGTTAAAATACTTGAGTAGACACATTATAGCATGCACACACTTGGACCATTTTTAAGAAGATTAAAATCTAATTGAAATCAATCCCAACAATTATAAAAAAGGTTAGAATAATTTTAATATCTTATTCACCCCCTAGGATAACCTAATAGGTATTTTAATTGGTAATAGAGCATAGGTTACACGTATGTGGCTTAACAACTCGAGTAAGATCCAAACAAAAATCTTAGATGGCTAGAAAAGATAGTGGTATGTCCATTAGCACACCTCCATTCTTCAATGGAAGTGATAACGGGTATTAGAAATCTCAAATGAATATTTTTCTTAATGCATTTGACCATAGAGTCTAAAGTGCAATTTTTGATGGCAACACATAGTCCAACAAACCACGTTGAGGCAAATGCTCACAAGTTCAACTTTAAAGATTAAATGTCATAGTAAGTGGTTTGACTCCTGATGAGTTTAGGAGGATAGCTAATATAAAGACAGCCAAAGAAGCATGGAAGCTTCTTTTCATTACCCATGAGGGTACAAGTGCTATGAATATGTCCAGGCTTCAAATGTACACTGCACAACTTGAAGCCTTGAGAATGGAAAAGGATGAAGAAATCTCTCAATTCAACGTTAAGTTATCTAACTTGGTTAATATTATGAGGAGTCTAGGAGAGGATATTCCAAAATTGAAAAATGGTCTGGAAGGTGCTTGGTCACTCCCTAAAAGGTTTAGACCTAAGGTGACCACTCTTGAGGAAAACAAAGACATAAAGACCATGAAACTAGAAGAGTTGATTGGTTTCCTTCATACATTTGAAGTGGCAATCAAGGTCACTACCAATAAGAAGGGCATTGCCCTTAAGGTAGATGAGCTTACTAAATCAAATGAAGATTCAAATGATGACTTGACCCTCGTGGCTAAGAGGTTCAAGAAGTTATTTAGGAGAAACATAAATGATTACTCCAAGAACAAACAAGTGAGAAGATCATTCCTTGACTACAAGAAAAAAATGATTTCTCTAAGAAACCTCCCATTTGCTATGAGTGTAAAGGGAAAGGTCACATTGTCGAGGACTGCGGTAGCAAGAAGAACAAGTTCAAGTTAAAGGGCAAGGCCATGACTGCAACTTGGGATGATGATACCAAGGTATCAGAAGATGAGTCTCAAAGTAGTGAGGAAGGTGTCTTACAAGAGACCAAAGCCTTTATGGCTTTCAACACTCCTAAGAGCTTACTCTTAGACACAAGTGACTTTAGTAGTGAGGATGAAGGAGATGATGAAGAAGAGGAAAAAACCTATGATGCACAAGATGAATTCTATGACCTCTTCATTCAAAGTGTTGAATTGGGAAAGAACAACAAACAACTTAAAAGGGAAATCAATGAATTAATTGAAAAGTCAAAATCTCTTTAAAACACCATCTCCATCCTTCAACAAGAGTCTTCCTATAGAAAGTGACAAAGAAAAAGAACATTCCAAAGAAAACTACTTGCTCCTATGTGCTAAAGAAGAAATAAGCTTAAAAATCGTAGAACTAAAAAAGAAGTTTAGTCAAGCTAAAATCTTTCTAGGTCTAGAAAAAGACAATAAGAAGCATGAGAAGAGAAGACTTTTTGAGGACAATGAAAAATTATTCAACAGGACTCTTGAGTTAGAGGAGAAGCTCAAAAACCTTAAAGAAGAAAATGATGAATCTCATAGTGATGACTCACTCATCCAAGAGTTAGAGGATTAAATCAAAACATTAAATGAGAAAAATAAGTTTCTTAACTTGACTTGTGCTCAACTCACAAGGAAGTCCCTCGATTACCTCAAACAAATCAAGAAGCTTGAAGAGGACAAGAGGAAGTCCATTGCCATGGTGTCTCAAGGTTATGAACATATTGAGAAAATGCTCACCATGGATAAGGATCATGGAGACATGATGGGTTTTGGGTTCAACCCCAAAACCAATGCCTCTTCCTCAACACAAAGGCCAAAAAATGCCTTTGTCAAAGCCTCTAGGAAAACTTTACCCCCTCACAACCTTCCAAAAAGGGAAAAGAAAAGATGGAGCCTCAAAGACCTTATCAAAGGTCAAAGAAGGTTAATAAGAGAACATCCACCCCACATAAGGGAAAAGCTCACATAAGTCAAGGTAGAACTTGGGAAAAAAACTAATACAAACCCAGTCCCGATCTTATGCCCAAATAGTTGAGAGTAGACCAAAGCCACAACCTTATTCCAATGCAAATAAGGCATGGAATAAATTTCAAGCTAACAAGCCTTCTACCTCAAGATGATTCTAAGGGAATGCCTCTACTTCTAGGATGGCCAAAGGACAACCTAGTTAAACTAGGCAACCTAGAAGAACCCAACAATCCTTCTACAATGAACTATCTAGAAGGAAGCCATTACAATCTTATGTTCCTAGAAGACCTCAATTCTATTACTACTATTGTGATCTAGAAGGGCATTTTGAGATAGATTGTAGAAAAATGGTAAATGACATTAAGTCCCAAAGAATGCAACTTTCAAGAAAAATGCAAAATGGAAAGAATGTCAACAAGAGAAACTATTTTCAAAATGTTAAAAATAGAAACCTTCAAAGAAAGAAAGATTTTAGCCCAACAACAAAGTGTTAAAAGGTAAACCCCTAACCAACATCGATTAAGAGGGTATGGGTAAGAAATGATGAACCAAAGTGCCTGGTCATTCAAACAGCACTAAGAGTTGGAAGCACATCCAAATGACACCTTGATAGTGGGTGCTCAAGGAAAATGTCTGGTGAGAGGGAACTATTTGGACATCTTGAGGAAACTCAAGGTGAATATGTCATATTTGGTGATGGGAACACCACCAAGATTCTAGGGGTAGGAACCATAGTCATCCCTGGTATTCCATGACTCACCAAAACTCTTTATGTCTAAGGCCTCGAGCACAATTTGGTTAGTATAAGCCAAATATGTGACAAGGACTATTGAGTCTAATTTGGAAAAAAAGGTGCATGATCTTGGATTGTAACAAGGGTAACATCCTAGCTGATGGTGTGAGGACAAGTGACAATTACTATGCCATAGATCCCTATCCTTAAGTAAGGGATACTTGCCTCATATCCCAAAAGGATGAGACCAATCTTTGGCATCAAAGATTAGGCCATCTAAACTTTCGGGATCTTGTTAGGTTTGGCAAGATGGGGATAGTCAAGGATCTCCATAAGCTAAGGAACATTGACAACCATTTTTGCAAAGATTGTTAAATGGGAAAGAAAATTAGAATTCTTCATAAGAAGACTACACAAATAGAGACATCTAGACCCCTAAAGCTTCTCCATATAGACTTGGCCAGTTCTACTAGAACAGAGAGTCTAGGTGATAGGAGATACTTCATGGTGGTGGTTGATGATTTCTCGAGATTCACTTGGGTAGCATTCTTAAGAGAGAAATCTAAAGCTTTCAATGAATTCTTGAACATTTGTAAGAAAATTCAAGTGGAAAGGAAATTAACCATCAAGCGCAATAGAAGTGACCATGGAAGAGAATTCGAGAATCATAAATTCTCGGATTGGTGTGATGGAATGAGAATCAAACATGAGTTCTCTACTCCTAAAACTCTACAACAAAATGGAGTTACAAAAAGGAAGAACATAACTCTACTTGATATGACTACTTCTATGCTTATAAGCAAGAACCTAACCAAGAGATTCTGGCTTGAGACAATTAGCACTGCATGCTATGTCTCAAACCGTGTCTATCGTAGACCCAAAATAGACAAGATAGCCTATGAACTATGGAGTTGGAAATATCCAACTATTAAATACTTCAAAATATTTGACAATATGTGTTATATCCTTAGGGATAAAGAACACCTTGGAAAATTTGACAAGAAAAGTGATGAAGTTATTTTCCTTTGATGCTCCAACACTAGGAGAGCCTACCGTGTCTTCAACCAAAGGACTCTTATATTAGAAGAGTGTATCAATGTTATGGTAGAAGACTCTGAGTCAACACGTGTACAAGTAGACACTCCCATTGTGTTCTTAGACCATGAGGTTGAGACTTCATCTCTAAAAGATATTGAAGGTCCTTTAACAAGGCTAAGAGGAGCTCACATTTGAATCTAGCTCCAAGGATGAAGTTAAAGAAGTTCAACCTCGTCCTAAGGATAAGAAAGTCACCAAAGGATTGTCTCAAGGTGACATCATTGGTGACCTAAATATTGGAGTGAAGACTAGGAGACAAAATGAATGATGTGTGGTTCCTAACTGAGAGATCCTTTAACAAAAAAGTCATTAGTACCAAATGGATCTTCAAGAACAAACATGATAAACATTGTATCGTAATTAGAAGCAAGGCTAGACTTATAGCAAAGGGGTATGCCCAAATAGAGGGTATTGACTTTGAGGAGACATTTTTTCCTATTGCAAGATTGAAGTCCATTAGGATCATTATGTCCATTGCATGCCATTTCAAATTTAAATTATATCAAATGGATGTTAAGAGTGCATTCCTAAATGGGATACTCCAAGAGGAGGTATATGTAGAGCAACCTGAGGGATTTGTGGATCCTCACATGCTGAACTACGTATAAAGACTCAAGAAGTCACTAAATGAGCTCAAACAAACCTCAAAAGCTTGGTATGAGAGACTTACTAGATTCATTCTTGATCACCATTTTGATTGAGGAAGTGTTGACTAGACATTTTTAGTGAAGAAGGAAAATGGTCACATACTCATAGTGCAAATCTATGTGAATGACATCATTTTTGGGTCCACCAAAGAGGAGAGGTCTCATGGTTTTGCTCAAACAATGAAGTCAGAATTTGATATGAGTATGGAAGGAGAACTACGGTTTTTTCTTGGTCTTTAAATGAAGCAAACCAATGATGATATCTTTCTAAGCCAAACCAAGTTTGCAAAAGACCTTGTTACCAAGTTTGGATTACAAAAATCCAAACTTGTTAATACCCCCATTAGCACAAGTGATAAGATCACTAAGGACCTTGATGTAGTTGATGTCAATTCCACTTACTACTGGAGCATCATTGGGAGTTTTCCCTACTTGACTGTGAGAATATTGGATATATCCTTTAGTGTAAATGCATATGCTAGATATCAAGCTACCCCTAAAGAATCACATCTTAAGGCAGCAAAGATAATCATCTAATATATCCACAGGACTATGGACTTTGGGTTATGGTATCCATTTGACACCACATCTAAGATAGTAGGATACCCAAATCCTGATTGGGCTGGTGATGTCGATGATTGCAAAAAATGAGTGGAGGTTGCTTCCACATAGGCATCAATCTTGTTTCTTAGCATAGCAAGAAACAAAACTTGAAAGGAAGATTACTGTTCTTGAACATTGAAATTAGTGAAGTTCATTGATCAATTACATATCTAAATATGTTTTCCCATGATCATCATATGAATCTCTGAGATCTAATCTTAAAGGAAGTTTAGAATTAACTTAATGAATTAACCAGACATAAGAATCTAATCCGACCCGGTCTCCAAAGTATCTATATCTACTCTAGAATTCCTTGCGCTTCTCCCACTTCCAAAAAAGTTACAGGACCCTATCTGAACATGAGTACCTCTATATATAAAGTATTTGAGAAGCCAAAGTAACCCTGGGGGTGTGGGATCTTTATGGGATTCTTATCC
>JAOXJP010047450.1:0-16163 GCA_025762735.1 Platanus orientalis
CCACTCATTCCTCCTGTCCACCTCACCCCATGTCATTACCCCACATCACCCCACCTCAGCTTCACCACCCACCCCCCTTCGGTCCCCACCTATAAAAACCTCCCTAATTCATTGAGGGAGGAGAGAGCAAAAATCCAAAAGAAAAAGAAATAAAGAGAGAAAAGAAAGAAAAGAGAGAAGAAGGAGACTACATAGTTAGGTTGGTCCCCCTCCCCCTCTCCTTTTCATTTTATGATTAGTAAACCCCCTCATGCTATAATGGTCCAACACCCAAGTCAAATTCGTCACCCTCTTAATGGAACATAGGGTTTAGAACATATGTCAATGTGACAGTTACATTTCTCTCAAGAAGAGAAGGTAGGAATTGAGGCTTTGAACATATGTCAACATCCCCTCAACCTACTTACCTGCCGAATTTGGGTCCAAAAAGATCTCATTTGACTTCAACATCCCCCTAAAAAAGTGTGTTCACACACTGTGTAAAGAAAGTTAGGGATGATCCCATATTTTTCATTCTTTCTATAAAATGTAGTTGGCCCTCATTATTGTTCTATTGTTTAGTTAACTAATTTAGGCAGTTAATTAAAATTTTATAAGTTTTTTTGTTGTATTTTTCTATTTTTCATGCTAATTATTTCTGAATATTTTCTCTGCTACCTAAAATCTGTGCTTTAGTTATTTTCCTTGTTTATATCATAACTCGTTGTGCATATTGAATTTGAGTCTCAAATTTGAACTAGAGATACATTACCCATCCCGTGATTTCTCCACCAAATTTAGGCCCAACCCCATTTGTAAATCTGCTAGAATGGGCCCCAAAATCTATCTTTTGTTCATAACAGGTGCAGAAGTGCACATTATCCATGCTTTTAGGAAAATCCAAAAGAGGGTTTCACCTTGTCCCAAAGGGTTGGGCTTTCTCAAAGGGCTCTCTAAGGTAACCACCCACCCCTCTGAAAAATTCCATGACCAGTAGACCTTAGGAAATGGCCTAAAATCCAGAAATAAGCTGTTGGATTCTTGAAAAATACACAGTACACCTGATCTTTCACTCCATAAAGATCAGGCATACCTTTGTTTCAGGTGTACTCTGATCATTCAGGCATACCTAAGTGAAAACCCCCTCAACTACCCTTGGATGCCCAATCAAACTACAAAAGCCCTCATGCTTTTAAAAGCCCTTCTTCAAAAACCTCAACTCTTCTGATGTGTTGAAGTGACTAAGTAGGGACTATCTATATTAGTACGCCTGATCTTTCACATAAAATATAAGCGTACCCTGACCTTTCAAGCGTACACTAGTAAAGGATTTTCAAACTATCCCCAAGTATCCAGTAGATTATAAAATCTCTCAGGCCCCCATCATGTCACTATTTACAGTCCCAATCATGTTGGTGCACAGAGGTAACCTAGTGGGGCCCATTTGGGTCAGTACGCCTAATCTTTCACTATGTGAAAGATCATGTGTATTCGAATATCAGGTGTATCCTGCTATTTCAAATGTACCCACCTGAGATATTGTTTTTGGGTAGTCCCTAGATGTTCAGTGGTTCACAATAACCTACTGACATATAAAACCCCAGAATACACTTCAAAAATAATTTCCAGAACCTGGAATTAATTTCAAAGATCAAGTGGAGCTTATCCAAAGTAGTATGCCTGAACTTTCACTCAGTGGAAGATTAGACATACCAAAGATCAGGCGTATATCTAAAAGATTAGGTGTATTAAGGGTACAACAGAGAATAATTAAGGCATGATCACCCCTCAAAACTTATGGGCCTTGATTTAAACTCTAAAAATCCTAGGATAAGCATCTATTAATAAAATAAACTTATAAAAATCAATTTCAAGCAGTACGCTTGAATTTGAACCCGAATTAAAATTCAAGCGTACTGAAGGAAGTTCAGGCGTACTAGCACAGAAACAAAAATCTTAAAAAAAAACTTTAATTTTTTTCATTTTATTTAATAAAATTTAGATACTACTAGGTCAGAGAAGCCACCCTAAAAATGTGGGTAATTGGGATGCCTAACACCTTCCCCAATTGTAATCAAATACCTTACCCAGATTCCTTGAAACTATACCAATCTGAGAGTCAACCTTAGGCCCAAGTGCCTAGACTGGGCCCTAAAAATCCAGTAATCCTCATTTCCCCTGAAAGGGAGGCAAGCATCCAACCTCACCTATAAAAAACCGAGTTGGTGGCGACTCTGAACCAAAGTCCAGAGGTCGACCCAAGCTGGTCAGGTGCAGTTCCCTGAAGTGGGGCAAGCAGACCACCCAGTCTTTTCTCGATGCCCATAGAATGGCTACTCTACTAGGGATTTACTATTTAACCTTTGAATAGGCAATATTTAAATTTTATTAAATATTCTTTTGTTTATATTTCGATTTTTATATATATAAAGCATGTGTTCACATAGATCATAGAGCATATCATTAGTTAGTAGGATACACTTGCATTTAAACTATATCAAACTTGCATTTTAGGATACAAAACATGTTCACATCAAACTTAGGTCAATTTGAATTAGTTATTAGGACCAAAATTCACATTTAAACAAAATATTTCTGAAACATATTTGATTTCCATCTTTTTTTTTAGTTCATAAGATACGCCACTTCATCCATATCTTGCATAAACATCATAAGCCCTATATTTGTTCATTACCCACCAATGAACCGACATTGGAAAATATTTTAGGACGGAGGACAATGCTTAAACCATGGCTGTTACATCGGCACAATCGGGTTGAGTAACCCAACCTAATCCTTATTCCCAAGATTCGAGCAATCGATGAGGTGTTTAGATTGGGAAGCCTTATAGAATCTCTCTAAATAAAAAAAATGCATGCATACATTCATTTTAAAGTTATTTGGGGTATACTTGAATATCTTAGAGGGCTAGAAATAAGACTTGTTTTCCGTTGTGTTCTACTTAATTGCTTACATCGGTTACTATTAGAACCAATGATTCATGTCCAATTTGTTGTTTTTAAATATATATATATATATATTCACAGATACTTAGAACATTTTCTGGAATTATATATATGTAATTAATCTTCTCATTATACATAACAAACCATAAAAACTAAATAAACAAAGAACCTTTTATTTCATTTCATCTTCCTTTTTACAAAGTTTACACATCTTTTCAAAAAAAAAATACAAATCTCTAGTCTGTAGGGTCCCCTTCACCTCTCACCATCACCTAGCTCAACCACCCCTTTGAGGACCTCTGACCTACGTGTTTTCTCTTGTAGGTCATCCTTATCCTGAAATTTTGCCCACCTCCTGATGTAGCCTCCACTTTCCCCTTGTCCTGAGGAAGTGTTGTCTCTGGCACTAACATATCTCTCTCCTTCCCCTTATCTTGGGGAAGTGCTACCTCTGTCACTAAGACAACAGAAACATCTGCCACAATCTCTGCCTCAACCCCTGTAACAATGGGGGTATCCCTAGGAACCTCAGAATCTATGCCTATCTCAGTCTCAACCGGTACACTCTCAGTAGACTCCAACCCCGCCTCTACAGCTACCTCAGTACTCATCTATTCGTGACTGGTCATCTTCTTCTTACCCTGAAAATACTCCCCAACTGAAATCAATACAAATGAATAAATTAGAAATCAGAAAACAAGTCAAAAACAAAAACAAAACAACAAGGAAAAGTAAAAAAAAGAAACCTCAGTAATGCGGGTTTTGTAGCTCCTCCATTGAGAAGTGAGCTCCTCCCCCATATCATGGCAAACCTATCTCATGAAAGCATGAGATCAGGCCAACATCTTAAGAGCTCCCATGAAAGCCTCTCGAGATACCTAAAAAAAAGAGAGATGATAAAAAAAGAACCCAAAAAATAAAAAATAAAACAAAAAAGTAAATAAAATACCTGGGTCACCGAAGGTGGAGGGGCCTAATCCTTGGGCATTGTGTTGTCTAGGAGAGGTAGCTTTTGTGTCTCACCCCTCACATTGGTCACTATGACCATCATGGGGAGCACTCCCAACAAACTCTCAGTCGAAGCCCCCTCACTTGGGGCTCTCCTTTTTCTTCCTCTCCTTGTAGGAGCTAGAACCTCTGCACCTTGGGGTGCAACCCCAGGTTAACCAGTTATGCTAGCACTAGCCTAATCCAAATAAAATTAAAAAAGAGACTGTTAAAATTAAAACAAAGTAAACAAAAAACAAACAAAATAAATGAACAAATAAAATGTACCTCTCCCTCAATTGGACCTGCCAAAGGCCTGCAAGTCTAAGTGGCCCACCACTCATAATAGTCTATATCAAGGACCAAGTAGGCGTCGATGGGCTCAGCCACTTTCCCCATGCCTAAAGCCCCCTCTAACTTGATCACTTAGGGAGGAGAGCTAGGCACTATAAACCCTTCGGGGAATGCTATATGCCTGTAGCACCTCTCCTCCAAATACCACTCGACCTCCCCAAGGGCCAATAAAATCACCCTAGACATCGACCAATCCAAGGCCACGTTGAATTCTCGGGCTAAGTCTCCACTCAACCCCCAAGTGGCCCAAGGAGCCCAATTCACCTACAAGTAAAGCAAACATCAGTAAAACATAAAAACAAAATCAACAAATCATTAACTAATTAACTTTACCTAAGTAGCGGTAATCTGGTCCAGGTCCCTCCTAAACACATAAATAGACTTATGTGTTTTTGGTCGAGTGTTAGAGGTCTTCCACCTCTCAACACAAGGCATGGGAAACAAATCTCTTCCCTTTCTACAGGGAGCTAAAGGATTCAATCTCTCGTAACACCACACTTGCAAAAATAAGCAATGCACACATCAAAAAAATTAACAAAGACAAACGAAAGCAAAAAAAACAAAAAAAAAAGGCAACACAATAATAAAACATGCGATTTGTTGCTTCGACATTCTGGCTATTTGTCTGTGGATCAATGAGTCAGTCTTTGCTTAGCCCTTTCTTCTCAAAGTAAGCCTCATGAACAACTTCAGTTGAGGCATACCAAAGAGGTCCAAGGTCACGAGTTAAGGGCTCGAATCGATGCTCTACTGTCCCAACAATCATCCATTATTGAGCATGTTACCTCTTTGGTGGACAATATCAATGCCTAGGTCGTTGAAATTGAGAAGATCGAGGCCCACCTCAAGAAGTTAAAAGAAAACCTATAGAACTCTAGCATGGAACTCAAGAAAGCGATGAAACAAGATTATCTTCATTCTGAGGAATTTCATGCCTGGAAGGAGAACTGTTGATTTGAGTTAGAGCTTAAAGATTGTGACCAAGTCATTAACACCTGGTGGTCTTTGCTAACTTTTATTTTCTCATGAACTTTTAGACCAATAATTTTATACTTTTGTTTTGATCTTTTGTAACTTTTTTACGTCTAATATTTTATATTGGTTAACTTTTGCTCCCACATCGAGGGTTTGTACCTTTTTAGGTATTTTTTATTAATACTCCGTACATATTCTTATCCTTCGACCTGCATTAATCTATAGGCATTGTCGTCTAATACTTCACTTACTAGAAATGGTCCTTCCCATGTTGGGGACCATTTACCTAGTCTGGGATCCTTAGTTCCAATTGGCAGGATGACTTTCCATACCAATTCCCCTTCATGAAATGATTTAGTTTTTACTTTCCTGTTGTACACCTTAGCTACTTTTTGCTTTTGAGAAATAATCAAATTAAGAGCCTCGAGTTGTCTCTCAATGAGATCATCCATTTTAGACATCGTGGCCTCCTAGTATTCAATATGGCTCAACTGATTCTGATTTTCCATCCTTAGAAACTGCACGATGATCTCTAAAGGTAGTGTCGCATCGTGCCCATACACTAGTGTATAGGGCGTAGTCTCAATGCTCGATCTTTTTGATGTTCGATACGCCCAGACAGCATCAGATAGCAATTTTTCCCAATTTGAATCATTATTGTCCACCATCTTGCGCCAGTCATTTTTTATAATTTCGTCAGTTACCTTTTCTTGTCCGTTTTCCTGGGCGTAGTATGGGGTTGAATTCAATATTTTAACCCATAATCTTGGGAAATTTCTCGTATTTAAGCTCTATTGAATATCAGTCCTTAGTCTACGGTAATAGATTGGGAAATTCCAAATCGATGTATTATCATTTCTTTTATAAAATGAATTTCCTCTCTCTCATTAACATCTCAATATGATTTGTACTCTACCCATTTTATAAAGTACTCTGTGACAACCAAAATGAAACAATTTTTTTTTATCGAGGTTGGCCTGACTTTCATGTCGAGAACCCATCCTCTAAACGGTTAAGGCTTTATGATAGAATGTAGGTTGGTTGCTAGTACCCTAGGCACTAGGCCATGCTGTTGACAAGCTTCATAACTTTGGGCATATCTGATGTAGTCTTGTAAAATAGTTGGCCAAAAATAGTCATATCGATGGATTAACCACCTCATTTTTATGCCTGATTGGTGTGCACCACAGATTCATTCATGAACTTCCGCCACTGCGAGCTTAGCTTCATTGGCCCCCAGACATTTGAGTAACATACCATCAGCCCCACGTTTAAAAATCTCTAGAGGTTCACCCTAAAGTATATATCATCTGGCTTTGAGTTTCAAAGAATTATTTCCTCCCTGATTGGGGTTCTGTAGATACCGAATGATTGTCTTTTTCTAATCATCCCATTTTTCCTTCCCATTGTTGGGAGTGATGATGTTGATATTATGGATTTCTTCTAAGATCGAATTCTCACATCCAAACTGTAGGCTTGTAATGTTATTATTTCCTTCAAGGGAGATAGGACTCGTTTTGTATCCTGAAGCAACTTGTGCCACCAAATTGGCCTTGCTGTTGAGGTTTCAAGGTATGCACTTTAATGTGACATCGTCGAATGCCTTTATCAATTGCTCAACTTTGTCCCTATAAGGTATCAAAGTAAGGCTAATACACTTATAGTCTCCTGAAGCTTGGTTTATCACTAAATGTGCATCCCCAAGGACTTCGAGGAACTTTACTCCTAAGTTGTTTAGGATCAATAACCCTCAAACAAAGGATTTATATTCAGCCTAATTGTTGGTGAATTCTCCTTCTAGTCTAAAGCTCAGTTCTGTGACTGTTCCTCTTAGGGAAACGATTACTATCCTTACTCTGGATCCTCTTTGAGTCTTAAACCAATCGAAATATAGTTGCCAAGGAGTGAGGGTAATGCAATCATCCTCATTGTTTGTCTGAACAGGGTAGCAGGGGTGATCAGCCAAGAAATCTGCCAAGGCCTAACCCTTTACTGCTTTCTGTGAGACATAGACAAGATCAAAATCGAGGAGGGCGAGACTCCATTTTCCAATTTTACCTTTTACCATAGGTCGTAATAACATGTATTTTACTACATCAGTTTGAGCCACGATCTACACAACATGTGACAAAAGATAATGTCTTAATTTCATTGATGTAAAGTATAATGCTAGACATAGTGTCTCTATCATAGGATAATTACATTCGGCCTTCTGTAAGACTAGACTTAAGTAGAATACTGAATATTCATGTCTTTCATTGTCTTAAGCCAATAAGCTTGTTATCGAGTCTTTTATGGCTGAAATGTATAACTTCAAAGGCTTGTTTTTTCTCGACAGCATCAACACTGGTAGATTTAACAAGTACTCTTTGATCTTCTTGAAGGCTTGTTGGTACTCTTCTTTTCACTTGAATTCTTCATTCCTCCTCATTCACAGTATAGGTGAGAACAATTTTATCTTCTATGTCACATTAGAAATAAAACATCTAAGGAAATTAATTTGTTCAAGAAATCATTGTACTTCCTTTTTTGTAGAAGGTGGCAAGGCCTGAATAATTGCCTTAGCTTTGTTCTAGTCTATCTTAATTCCTCGATAATGTACCAAGAAGCCCAAAAAATTACTAGAGCTTACTCTGATTGCGCATTTCAAGGGAAACATCTTTAGTTGATGTTTTCTCATCCTTAGAAATCTCTTCTCTAGATCGAGTAAGTGGTTATCAAAATCTTGAGATTTCACCATTATATCATCGATATATACATCCATAAATTTTCCAATCATGTCGTGAAAAATATAATTCATGGCCAGCTGGTATGTTGCCCCAGCATTTTTCAAGCCAAAGGGCATAACCACCCATTCGAACATACCTATCGATCCTGGACATCGAAAAGCAATTTTATGAGTGTCTTTTTCATCAATAAAATTTTGGTTATATCCAGAATGTTCATCCATAAAAGATAATATCTGATGTCCTGTTACCCCATCGACTAACAAATCAGCCATAGGGGGATATTCATCTTTCAGAGTAGTAGTATTGAGATTTCGAATGTCAATGCAAATTCTCAATTTGCCATTCTTTTTTACAACTAGTACTATGTTTGAGAGTCATTTGACATACCTAGTATAGCATATGAACCTTGCCATCAGTAACCTTTCAATTTCCTCATTGACCTTGAAGATTACCTCATTAGTCATTCGTCGAGGAGGTTGCTAAAAGGAAAAGTAGCCATCATTTATAGGCAGTCAATGCTCGACAAGCCTTTTGTCCAATCCGGGCATTTCCAAGTAGTCCCAAGTAAAGCAATCTTTGTATTGCTTTAGGACCGTCGTAATCTTATCGAATTCTAATGCCTCGAGCTTGGTACTGACATACGTTGCTTGTGGGTCCTTTATGGTACCCAAATTCACTTCTCTCAAATCATCTTGGACTTCAACCTTCAAATCATCTAATTTATCCTAGGCCGTTCTCAGTTGTTTAACTCATATAGCTTCATGCTCATGTGGGAACTCTTGTGTACTACACTCAGCAAGATACATCTTGATTCTTTTCTCTGTCAAGTACCCTGACAGTCTTTTCATGGCCATTTGGATGGCCCCTTCTATCTCTTTGTTTAGGCTAGTCATCCAACTCCTCTTTGTTTTCTAGGCTTGATTTTTCTAGCCCTATTGGTGCACTAGGGTTAACTAGTTCTTTGCACAATTCTTCGAATTCCCAACTTATCAAGGTCTCATCCTCTCAAGGTTTTTGCATGGTAACCTCGATGGGTTTTCCTTTATTGTCTTGTCCAACCAGCTTGATTGTTCCGACGTTGTCATCATAAAGATGGGCCTCAACATTGTTTGTTGAGACCATGAATGGTTTCTGATCTGCATGCATGACTTCTACATAATTACTATCATTCTAAAAATAATAACAGTTGATGCAAAGATGAAGGGACACACCAATTCAAATGTATTCAATCTCTTCCTAATAGTGCATTATAATTGGAAGAGGTATCAACTACAAATAAAGCTATCACCTGAGTTCAACTCCCTACCCGTAGTTCGAGTGGGAGGGCTCCTTTGGTTCAGGTATCATTCCTTGAGAAACCACAGACAGATATATCTGTTGGTACTAAGTCACTATCAACCTTTGATAATTTTCTCATCATAGACAAAGGGAGGATATTTACAGCCACTCTATTGTCAATTAGTACCCTATTCATGAGTCGACCCTCCATGTGTACCTTTATGTATAAAGGTTTTAAATGTTGGGTCATGTTTCTAGAGGGTTTGTCAAAGATAAGCTTACCTTTATCCTCCTCCATATTTGTTTTAAGCTCATATTCCTTTGGCATATTGTCTTCGAGCTCTATGGCCGCTAGTTTCTCTAAGATAATGTCCCAAAGTTCTTTTTCTACCTTAGAAACCTAGTCTTGTTAAGCTTTAAACTCAATAAGCAGTGTGTGAATCATGTTGTAGTCGACTGCCCTCTCGGGATGACTGTTGAAATGAATATCGACTATATGGCCCCTGTTGCTAGGGAGGTTATCTGTAATTGATTTTGAATGTGTAAAGGACTCTACGAATAGCCCCTCCTTTTCAAAATTGCCAAAATCATCCTTGTCTGATGGCAGTTTTTCCATGTCTGCCCAGGTCATATGCTACTGCTGCTGCAAGTCCTTTCCTCCTTTAGTCTCAATGGTTGTCAAGGCATCTTGCAGCTTGTCTTGGTGAGTTTTTTTGGCTTTCCTTGGTTTTCAACCAATAAGCACACGTATGGGCCTGGGCTCTTGATTTCCGTTGACATTAAGTATGGGATAGCACCCCCTTTCCAATTTTTTGTGTTCTCTTCTACTCGATTCACCGTCAGATGACGTGTCAAATTAGCATTTTGGCTAGGCACATTTGACCATCCGGTGCTGGGTGGCTCCTCCCTGCGCTTCTTGTTGCAATCCTAATTCTCGACTTGGAACCTGGTTCAGGTTCCCTTGTTGAGCTAAGGCCTGTTGTCTCAACCATCTTCTTTTCTGAGTCCTTGTCATTGAAGGGAACTCAAGGTTGTACCCATATTTGTATACCGGGAGGCTTCGAACATGTTGCCTGTTAGCAGGTGCAATCACTTTTACCCATCTATTAATCTCTCCTAGAGGTGGTTTAACTATCCTCGAGGCCTGGAATGCTTCTCAAGGTGGCTCATTTCCCAACCAAGGTTTGTTAACATATTGACCCATTTCTCTTGCCCATTTGTTGGGCCGCCAATCTCTAGCACAAGGGGCCTAGAAAATACCTCTTGAATTTAGGAATGCCTCTCTCTTATGAGCAAGTTCTGCTGGTGCGGGGACTTTTACCTCTCTTTTTGCAACCATGGTCATAAGATTGGCTATTATTGTGTCACATTTGTCATAAAGGCAAAAGTTATCCTCCTCAACCAGATTTTTTTTCGTCATCTTTGTTGTTGAGTTGTGACTCCCATGTCTTTATATTAGAGTACTTGAGTGGTGTTTTCCTACATTTGGCCATATTTGGAGCTCTCCTCACAATTAAAGACATCAGTCGTAGACCTACAAAATGTACAACTTTAGTGAGACTGGTATCTCCATTCATTTTTTTGATACCTTATTGTTCTCCTTTCCGTGTCTAATCTATGGTTATCATATCGACATCCACTAGCTTTAGAAAAGGATTCGTATCTACTTCCATAGCCTCGGTTTGTCAAGAAATCGAAGTAATTTCTTTTTAATTCTTTCTTGAATGACGTTTCGAAATATTACACACTTGTTAGTCGGGTGTGTAAAGGAATTATGCCATTTTCAATAATCCTTTGCACGTAGCTCTTCGTGTGTGGGGATTTTATGTCTTCCAACTAATTTGATCTGCTTAGCTTCAAGCAACATATCAAATATTTGGTCAGCTTTGGTTAAATCGAAGGAGTAGGTTTTTGTTGTTGTTAGTGGCTTATCCGACTCCTAAGCCTGGGTATCTTCTCTGGCCAAAGCATCACATGTGAAGGGTCGGTTTCCTACAAATTCTGCTAAGTCGACCTCATAGTTAGGGTCTTGATAGTATGTCCCATATGACGAAGTACATTGCTGATTCTCCTTTTCGAGAATGCTCTCATAACGGATAGCCCTTTCTGATAACTCAAATAAGTTGAAAAAAGTCATTCCCTCGAACTTTTTCCTAATTTCGAAGTTGAGCCCATCCTGGGTGAGCTTTACAAACTCAACCTCGGGTAATCCACTAAGGCACTTTACCTTAGCTCGTTTAAATCTCATAATAAACTGTTCTTCCATTTCTCCCAACTATTGTTTTAACTTGGCTAAGTCAGTCATTGACACCCCAATATCTGCTCAAGCAAAGTGAGATTGAAATTTGTCTTCCATCTCTTCCCAACTTCATATCAAGTTAGGTGAGAGGTTGGTGTACCAGGTGAAGGCTTGCCCTGTCAGGGAATTGGGAAACAACCTCAGTTTATAGTATCCTAAGTTGGAGAATTCTTCACATTGTGTGGTGAATCAACTAATTTGCTCCATAGCCATTTTGCTATCTTCTCCTGAAAAAGTAGTGAAATCAGGTATTTTATACCCTCGAGGGAATAATTCCTGTTGATTTGCTCTAGGTAAATTTTTCTATATGTTGGACATGCGACCTGTCGAAGGCTAGGTCCATACAACTCCTTGAGAACCCCCAATAACCTGTTCTTGAGGGTTTTGGGCATATCTGTGAGGGACCGCACCATATGGTTGCCTTGGACCTGGGTAGGCCCTCTGGTAATGTGGAGGTTATGCACGGTATCCCATAGTCGTACCAGCGAACTCCTCATCGTTAGGGGTAGCATTTTCCCAATAGTTTGGTAGATCTTGCCTCTTGTTATATGGCCGGTTTGCCCCACCATAATCATATCCATTTGTGTTTTGTCCATGGAATTGATTCACTCAATAGTTGGGTGGATCTTGCCTTCTACGAGGAGGAGGTCCTGGACCTGGCTGCCCATGTGAATTGGCATTATACCCAAATCGGTCATTATGATGAGGTTGTTGGGTGTTGGGACCATAATACCCGGTTCGACCATTATATTGGTCGTGCCCCTTGCTCTGGAACCCCCACTACTCTTGTCAAGGTGCTTCATTGGTTTTAAACTAGGTTTTCATGTATCTCGATCCCTATGGGCTCTAGTGGAATTCAGCCCTAAGTGATAACCTATAGGGCATTAATACCTCTATCCTAATCCCCTTGCAGAAACTCTGACTAGCTCTTGTTGGGTTGGCTAAGGGAAAACCTCAACTTGAGGTTCTTTAGGGTATCTGAGAGGTCTCCTGTACCCCCGAGTCTATAGGAAGATTCTTAGATGTTTGTTTTGTTAGTCATTCCCCTAATCCTAGGGCCTAGGTTCTAATTGACTCGAATGTTCTCTACCAAAGGCTGAAGTACCTTTAATAAGACATCTCCCAAAATACCTGGCATCATTTAAAATTCTTTTTTCATTCTCTTGATAAGGTCATCGAGTTTGTTTTCGATACTATGAGACAACTCACGTGTCTCATCACCATTCAAATTAATGGGTCATTTATATCTTCAATGTGTCATTTATGGCTTCGAATACAAAACAAATACTAATAAAACCTCCCATTGTTGCCAATTTGTTGGTGGTCAACAAAAATTCATTTGTTTTGGAATCGACACGTGTATGGGTCTTTCCAATTCGGATTATCAAAAGGGTTTCGAGTTCAGTAATGCCTCCAGACCGAGGACTTTTACAACAAACAATGGTACCCAATACTGACAGTATAAAGAAACTTTTAATGAATTGAAAGTGCAGAGTACAATGTTGGTTACAGAAATACTTTCGAACAATAGACTAGCCGTTGTCTATCCTCTTGAAATGGGAAGACCTCGTTGAATCTGATCCTTCAAACAAAACAAATTAGCCGCTATTCTTTCTCCTAGAAGCACATCGTTGAATCTGGTTTCACGAACAAGTCAAATTAGCCAATGTCCTTTTTTCTAGAAGAGCTTCGTTGAATCTGGTTCTGTGAACAAAACAGATTAGCCGATGTCCTTCTCCTGGAAGAGTTTTGTTGAATCTGGTTCTGCAATATAGACGAATCACCCAAGACAAGAGGTTTGAATCACTACAGGAATGAACTACTGCTACTCCTAATCTAACGCTACAACTACTGATAAGATATGTTGTTGTTGATGATTGATCAATTCATTTTTGTTGTTCGTTTGTTTTTTCCTCTATTTTTAGAGGTTTGTCCATGACACCATATTTTCCTTTTCATGTTCATTGTTTAACCGTTTTTTCAGTTTGAATCGTGGGTCATCTTGTTTGCCAACTGTGTCATGTATTTCTTAGTGGAGCACCCTATCCGCTTCATCTTCTATCCAACATGGTTCATTTTATAACCATCTGTCATGCTGTCATTTAACTCCACGTGTCTTCTATTAAATGGCGAATTTCAAATATGTGCTAACAAGAGTGTAGGGACATGTAGTTTGATGCCGAATGCCACGGGAAAAGCATAATTCTGCAAAAGGTTTGTTAATAAACTCTCCCCCACCATCAGATCAGATCGTATTGTTTTTATCTTAGTTGAAAATAAGTTTTCAACTTAGGATTTAAAGTTGGAGAACACCGAGAACACTTCAGACTTTTGTTTCAGAAGAAAGAACCAAGAAAAAGGAGAAAATTTATCAACTATTATAAGGTAAAACCAGAGAAAGAAGGTGTCGAGACAAGTCCCCATACATCCATGTGCGGTATTTATTTGTGAAGGAAAATTAGTTCAAGAATCTGAACTAGTGAGGTGAATCCTATGACCAACTTACATCGCAGTGAGTACTGACTTAAAAGTGGAAAGGCAGCATTAACTGTTTGAAAATTTTATTCATGGCTTTATTTGTTGGATGCCCCAATCGGCTGTGCCATGTAGACTCTGAAGAACTGTAGCTGAGGAAGGCAACAGGAGAAGGCTTTAGTATAAGAGTTGTGTGCATGTATGAATTCTGTCTAGCAGATATCTCAGGAACGTGAAGGACATTATTTAATTGAAGAGAATTTTTAGAAGAGAGTGAAGCAATACCGCATCCTGTTTGAAAAATTGGCAGAACCTGGCCATTTCCCACAGCCACTTTAGCCGGCCTTTGTAAGAACTATGAATGGAGAGGGAATCTAAATCTATGAGTCGAAGAACCCGTATCCACGGAGACTCATTAGTACCTGTATTTGCAGACATATAATTTGAAGGAGCGTGAAGCTGCTGAGCGTTTGATGTGCTGTGAAGGTCTGTGGCAAGAAATATGCTGCAGGATTGAATGATTTGCCGGTAATCGACTGATTAGGAGCTGCATATTGATGCAATGGCTGACCTGATGAAACCTGACTCATTGATTGTTTCTGAAAATTCAAGTCCATTCTGCGGTAGCATTCAAGGGCCGAATGCCCTGGTTTGCTGCAGATCTGACAAAAAAAGCTTCGGGCGATTAAAGCAATACCGATTCTTGCCCCTTCCTCTAAAACGACCACGACCAAGATTAGTCGGAAAGAAGTTCTCTTGATTTGTCGCGGCAAAACCAGACGCGATTTGATTCTGTTGATGAACGGTATTTTCAGCCGGTACGTATCCAAGTTGCTGATCCTCTATCAAGAGCAAATCTTGAAGTTCGATCAATGAAATTTGATCAAAACGAGTTCATATAGCCGTTTTGAACGCATTAAACCTTGGAGAGAGTCCGTTAAATATGTGAAGAATTATGTCTATCTCCTCAAGAGGACAAGAAACTGATGCGAGAGTATCAGTAACATACTTTGACTTGTTTGAGATACTCTACGATCGGCAAACTTTGCATTTTGTTCTTTAGCTGCAGAATGTTGAATCGAAACATAGACAGAAAGTTTTCTTTCTAGAGTCTGTCATGCGTCTTTAGATCGCTGAAGATGTAGTTTACAATTACTAAGGAATAGATGTTTGAGATGAAAGAATGTATGAAATTAGACGGACGAACTGAATCAGAAGACGAAGTTGTATTTGTAGAAATCTTATCTGTTGCGGAAATTTTGATTGAGAAAGCGATTCAACGATTCGTTTGCAGACGCTTGAATCTGAGACTAAAACACCTTGAATCTAAGAAGAATGAAACAGATCCTGAATCGGTAAGAACGATTCTAGACAGTAGACGAAGAGGATGAAGATGGAGCCGATGCCATAACCATCGGCTGAAGTCAGGCTCTGATACCATAATGAGAAAAAAGAAAAGCTAAGAACAGATAAACTCAAAAGAACTCAAGAACATAGAAAATGAATTAATCCTCGTGTCCTCCCTTCTGGAGTGCCTTGGCTTTATTTATAACCATTATCTGTTAACTCTGTAACGACTTCTTCCTTACTCTTAACTACTACTAAGACCGTTACAACAGCTGTTATGTGCGCTCCTAACTGCCCTGCTTATCAGGCCCGAGAAAATGAACAATAATGCACAAAATTTCCGTTATTTCAAAACATTCCAGCGAAATTCCGTAACTACAAGGCCCAGTCTGGTTGCCTTGTATAGAAAACAAATTGAAAAGAATAGAAAATAAAATCCCACAAGAAAAGAAAAGAAAAGAATCATGAGAAAACCAACTTTTCATGGCAACCAGATAGCTTAAAAATGATTTCTTGAGAAAATTGTCATGAGAACATTTTCATGGCAACCAGACTGGGCGCAAGGGAAAAATATCCATCGAAATCAAAACTCTTAACTTTTTTAATTATGGGTAACAACAAATTTATGAATCCAAATTTTTTAATCAGAACTTTAAACCTTGTTTATAATGCAAGTTTATGAATCCAAAATTCTTTATCTTTTATTTCTTGGTGTTACTAACCTGGGTGCAACTCTTGTTCAGATCATGAGACTCGAATCACATGAACTAGAGG
>JAOXJP010047461.1:0-16163 GCA_025762735.1 Platanus orientalis
GATTTATCACTTTTCGGCACTGATATGTCCGTACCCTGATGCCATTTTCACAGTTCTCACAAGATTCATTCTCACCTAATTTTTAGTGCTTCTTGACCGGTTAAGGTCCTATCTAACAGGTTGCATATCATGATAGATGGAAAAAGTGAAAATATCTTTCAATGATTGTAATTTACTTTTTCCCTCAAATGGTGTATTGCCACCTGTTAGGCAGGACCTTAACAGGTCAATTTGTCCCTAGCCACTCAAGTTTTGATTTTTAATTTATTAAAGATCCCCTTTATAAAATATTCATGGCAAGGCCAAGATCCCATTGTCAAGATTATAAATAGAAGCACCACCATCACATGCTTTTTATCTAGTCTTCTTATGTTATCAAAGCAAGCACAACCCGGGTGGGAGGGTCTTGTTCCCAAGCTGTCTAATTAGATGAATAAGTGAGAGATCTCAATTCATTGCATATAGAGTTAGTCAATTTTTTTAATTTATTATCATTATTTAAGAAAGCTTTTCCTTTTCTTTTCCTTCTATTATCTTCCTTTTCTTTTCTGGTTACGAGGGACAATAACGATATCTTTTTGGTTCGCTCGTCGTGCGTAACGGTGAAATCACCTTGCCGACACCACCATAATATAATTCCGAGTCTAATATTTCTTTCTTCCTTTTGTTTTGTTTTGTTTTCTTTAATTGTCTATTGTTTTTCTTGTTTCTTGTTATTTTTGTTTTTTGATTTGTTTTTTGTTTTTTCTTAAGTTATGGATAAAAGGATTCCACATATAACCCTCTTTCTCATCTTTTGTAAATAAGGCACACGGTGGCAGCTGTTTCTCCTCGTTGCTTTGATAGGACCTTTGTTTTCAAAAGCTTGTTGTTGTAAACAAAGTTTGGGAAGATGCGAGCTTACTAGGTTGGCAAGTCTCATACCACAGACCTGGGTTCAAAAGCCGTCTTCACCTATTAATTACTAACCACTGACCCAATTGTTTATAAAAATTAAAAAAGTTCGGACATTGGTTTTATGTCTGATTGCTAAGTCCTGATTCTTAAGGACTGCCCCCACAACAGGTATTCTTGTCAGACTTAACTAAGGCCGAAGCTGGGTTCAGCTCAAGAAATGAAACAGGACACGTCAGGATTTAGTCAGGTGCTCTTAGAGGCCTGGATACCTTGGTTATCAAAAATAAAAAATAATAATAAAAGACATGTATCAGGATCAAGCAAACCATGCTTTGGATGGACAATGACCTGGGAGTTGGAATATTCTGACTATGTGAAGGACCTGGGCTTCAAAATTACAATCTGAAGTGGGCTTGAGTTGAGTTGTTGAGCTCAATGGTGTACTACATACTATGCAATATTAGGGCTGCAAACAGACTGGATTATTATCCAAATCCAATCCATATTTGGTCCGCTTAAAGCGAATAGGAATTCAAGTGGATAACATGTATACCTATTCAATGGTTATAGATTATTAGATATATCAAATGGGAGATCTATGGCTTACAGCTCACCAAAACATCCAACCCATACAACGTCAGATCGTCTCCCTATTTTACCATTCTTTGTTTTTTTTTTCTTTGAATAAGGGTTCATGTGCCCCGTATATATTAGTAAGTTACAGTTTTCAAGTCACCTATCTAAGACTGTCAATGGGACTGAGATGCATCAGGCTAAGCTCAGCCCAAAGTTTTTAAGCATGAGCCATACTCAGACTTGAACTTGAACTCAGCTCATTATAAAACAATGGGATTCGGGCATGTTTGGGTTGTCTGAACTTAACAACTCAAGGGCAGTTAACGTTATAAACTAATATATTAGTAAAATATAAAATCCCATATAATTATATATTTATTAGCATTTTTTACTTTATATTGTAGTTTGGGCCAGCTGGGAACTTTGGACTGGGCTAAAGCCTGCCCAAACTCAGCGCAAATTAACATTACTTCAGGCATAAAATAAAATAAAATAAAATAAAAAAGACCAAACTCATACTTCCCTAACCCACTCAAATTTCGAGGCTGGATAAGTCAGTCTTCGGGTCAGCCAAGTCTAATTGACAGCCCTACCTTATCTAAACAATTAAGGGGCACCATTTCCTGCCCTCTAGCCTCAACTCTAAACTTTTGTTGAGCAGATACAGGTGAGCATTCTTTATATTTATTTATAAAGATATGAGCATTCAATGGGGATTGAATCATTTGGAAGTCTAATGGAAGATAGTGTGGGTGTAATCAGATGTCCGAATCCATATCCTATATCGAGATATTGGATATCTGAATCTATATCTAATATGTGAGATAATAAATGGATACGAATATGGATTCTATTTTAAAATATTCACCAGATA
The DNA here is from genome assembly GCA_025762735.1 of Platanus orientalis. Lineage (NCBI taxonomy): Eukaryota > Viridiplantae > Streptophyta > Magnoliopsida > Proteales > Platanaceae > Platanus > Platanus orientalis. The sequence continues at coordinate 2,348 of JAOXJP010047461.1, forward strand.
TTTAAATAAATATCTGATTAATCTTAATGGGAAAAAAATGCAGATCCAAGAAGATCCGCTCCATAATTGGTTCATTTACAGTGTTGTGTGTTTGTGCCAGTACAACCTTACTTGTGGCAGTGTTGCTTTAAGTGCAAAGGGACTTGAATTCAAGTGCAAAGATATTACCAGCAACTTTACTTCTTCTTGATCACTAATGAGAATTCAAGCTGCATCGACTTTTACTAGTCAATAGAGGATAGGTACGTCTTATGAAACCCTCCAATACATTACCAGTTGCAGCAAATGTTATCTTGTACCATTATGTGCAACAACCTAATTATCCTATTTGTAAAACCACAATAGCCTCAAACTCAACTGAGGCTCCTTATGTTGCAGGAGGTTTTCCAACCTGTTAGGATCGATTTACCATCTTCCACTTATAAGAAAATGGGATGCAATAAAATCAACAAGCAAAACAAAAAAGAAAATCATGCACAATACAAGATTTATGTGGAAAATCCCAATGTGGGGAAAAATCACGGAGTCGCAGAGAAAATTTTTACTATTTGTAAACCTTTGTCAATGACGATTACAATTTTTGGAATCTCTCTCTCTCTTCGCACGTAACCCTGGAACGAAACATATAAATACCTAAAAAAAAAAACCTAATACATTGCGGATACAACTCGGATCCGGTCCGGTACATAAAACCATAAAACGGGTCAAAAAAAATTCAAAATATTCCATATTCAGGTTTTAATCCGAGTCATATTCAGGATGACAAAATATGATGCTAACCCAAATCAGACTTCACACATTACACAACCTTCCGTAACCCATCTTGCAACCAATCATGCTTTTAGGTTCCCGGTGGGTAAACTTTCCCTGAAGGCAACCCACCCTTGAGAAAGATCTCTCATTTCTTGATACCTTCACTTTATAAAACACTTAACAACCAAAAAATTTTGCCAAAGAATAATGAGAAAACCAGCTTTTCATTGCAACCAGACAACATTTATCCAAGAGCATCAACCTCTTTGAAATTCACAAGAAACAAGTCACCCATTCAATCTTTTGTATCGATGCTCTGCATGAAAGTTGCATTTACTCTCTATAGTTCTTCACTACTTGTATAGGAAAGAGTCTCTTTCTATCCTGAGGGAATCATTTTTTCTTAATCAAGAATGGTGCAACAACGCCTTGTACAACAAGCACCAACTTGACTTGGGGGGTGATTTAGTAGCAGTAGAGAGGCAGCTTGATATATGCTTTTTGTAGCATGAACAAAAAACATGGTTATTCTATCTTTTGACATGGGTTGTTTTGTCTTTTAACATAGGGTTTTTGTCTTTTTGTTCATGTTTAAAAAAGCTACAAAAAAATTTGTTATCGCTGATCATGTGGCATATTTTTTTCTTTGGCTATGCCCAAGCACAACTACATTTGCAAAGAGGATAAAAAAACGCTCCCTTTAACTAACGCTAACCGCTGCTCCCGTTAGGCGGTGGGCACATCAGCACTAAAAAGTGAATATGCACCCCCCAAAAAAGTGTAAATCATTTTTCAACGCTGATGTGTCCGCCCCCTGACAATGTGCGATGGTCAGCATTAGTTAAGGGAAGCACCCCCTGACAATTTGCTACAACTGATCATTTGGCATTTTTTTTCTTTGGCTCTACTTAAGTGCAACTACACTTATAGTTGGGGCTGTAAATTAGCTAAGTCATGGTTAGCCTAGACTATCGTTCTGTCACAAACATGTCGAGGCATGCATGACATGGGTAGCCTGGCATGTGTCATGGTGGCATTTTTGTAAATAAGTACAGTATGATTTTCTGCACCCGGTGATGTTCTCTTCTAGCAATCCCAGAAAGGCATAAGATATACCTTGAAGAGGGGTGAGTGCTTTGAGGTACCCAGGCTCTTGACATGGATTGGAGGCATGCCAAGGCATACTGGGCATGGCGGATTGTGGTTATGCGTAGGCGACATGCTTCTAGCTCGCATGAGCTTAAACTACAAGGCATTCCCCAACGTAAGTTGGGAGCGGCTCTTAGCATGCACAGAGGTCTTGCCTTGAATTTCCTTAGGGGTTGGATTCCCTCATGAGACAGTGCTTGGGAGCTCGGTATGATAGCACTGTACAGCTGTTTGAGAACAGTGACTTTCCTATATGGGTGCTACTAGCATGCGCTATGTGATATTGGCAGCATGTGTGGAGCCGAATGGGCTATTCTGTTGCCTTGGTGTGTTCGGGTGTACCTTATCCTTGTGCTGGACAAAATCATGGTCTGGCTTTGAACAGCCACAGTAGTGGCATAGCAAGACTCGAGAATGCGAGGTCTTTTATGAAAAGGCATGATGTGTGGGTAAAGTGTCATGGCCTTTTGTGGATTTATAAGCAGAGCGTAGAGGACTTCAGGGTCGTTTGAGACGCCCTTCAATGATACAGCATCAGCGCCGAAGTGGTTAAATAGTCAGTGCACATGAGACATGTCAACATATCAGTTGAAGGACTCAGATGACTGAAATGTTGACCTTAGCTAAATTATGGTCGAGGTGCCGCACGATTTTAATAGAGAGAAAAATCTGCCCGTAACAATTCAACATAAGATTAAAAGTGTTAGTTGGCTGAGTTTAGGCTTGGATCAAGTAGTAGTTAGTGAAATATTAAACTATTTGGTAGGCCTGACGTGGAACATAGGTGACCAAAGTTTGGCCTTTTAAGGATTTTGTACTAAGCAAAAATGTTGTCAAGGTCTGGTCCTTGATTCGATGTTGTACTAGGCTTATCCATGGACGGGCAAATGCACCTAGCATTTCTTATCATGCATAGAAAAGTTCATTTTGTTGTTAACATATAAAAAAGGGAAAGAAAATGTTCTGTGACGAGGGTTTATGGTGTTTATGGTGAATTATGAGTTGACACATATTGTGTTATGGGGTTCAAAAAAGTGTTCAGACACCAAATTCAAAAACACATCATGTGTCAATTAATGACACCTACATAGGCCTGTGTCATCACAGACAATCATTCTCCATAAAAAGTTGATACTTTGTGAACCTAATAGTAGAATCTATCTCTCAACGATTCCTTATTGGCTGATCATTCTAACCGGCGAATTCAAAGGGTTAATCTGGTCCGGGGTTTGCTTGATATATACTTAATAGTGTAGATGAAATTACATTAGGCTATTCAAAAAAGTAAATTACAAAATAATAATAAATAGATAAAAATAAAAAACCAACACAATGGGAAGAAGATGCAAAAAAAGTAAAGGGAGCAAATGTTGTGTCTAGGATTTTGTACGAATTACCATGTTTTGGATTTAAAGACTGACACGTGATGGTCTTTTGAATTTGGTACCTCATTAAGCATGGAGCAAATAGTCATTAAAATGTTTTTTTAACTGTTTTAACCTTATACATCCCATTTTTATGGTTACCTATTTTTTCTTTTTCGTTTTTTCATTTGAAAACTGAATTTATGGTTTTAACCCTATACACAGCCTTCGGGTCCAAAACACAATAGGGCATATATATTCCTCGACACTGCTGGATGGGATTTGATACAAACACTCCATGAGTGAACAAGGTGTAAACAGAGTTAGGGGTGGACACATCAGTGCCAAAAAAGTGATATACACTTTTTGGGGGCGCTTTTCACTTTTTGGTATTGATGTGTCCACCCTTATGCCATTCAGACCTTGTTCGTTCATGCCTTATTTGTACCAAATGCTAAAGGGGACACTACATTTGTTACAAAACACTAAAGCTATTTGACATATTGTCAGACATGACATTATTTGGGATAAATAAAGGACGAAAATGTTCTATGATGATAAAGTGTTAGTGGTAAATCATGAGCTGACACATATTGTGCTTGGGCTTCAAAAATATGTTTAGGTGTAAAAAAAAAGAGGCACTAAATTAAAAATTGCATCATGTTTCAATCAATGGCCCGTCTACATAGGCCTGTGTCAAAATAGACAATCTTCTTCCATAAATAAAAGCTCTATGTGCATGATGGGAGAGAGATAAAAAAAAAATCCCTAAAAGACTGTTTTACACTCGAGCAAAAGATTTACTACAACCAAAACAATTTGTTCTTCCATGTCCCCACATCGCATGCTGACATGTGATGGTTTTTTGAATTTGGTGCCTCTTTTAAGTAAGGGGAAAATGTTCATTTGTGACTAGATTTGGTATGACCACCCGTGTTACCTAGGTCAGTATGACATCAAGGGTGGATGCATCAGCGCCAAAAAAATGATTCACATTTTTTGGGAGATGCCCTTCACTTTTCGGCCTGGTGTGTTGTGCTATACTGACTTTGACTGACCTAGAAGTGTTCATACCTAATCCTTTGGGTTCATTTGAACACTTTCGTACTTTGTTTTGTCATTTGAAACTTGTTTATAGTTTTAATCCTCTATACCTCACCTTTTCTGTGTGGAGGCACATAGGAACATACTGTTTTGGGGTGCAGCAGATCCTTTCCTTTTACACTCTAGAGCTTGGTAAGGGAGAGAGAGAGAGTGGGAGGTTGACTGTAAGTACTCTTTGGCAGAATGATATCCTCTGCGAAATGAATATTTACGCCAGGGTTGGAGCCACCATTCATGGGGTGCCATGTGGTGTCAGGTACTGACAGCCCATACGCTTTTGTCAGTACCTGATGCCCACATGGCACCCCATGAATGGTGGCTCCAGCCCTGGCGTAAATATTCACGCCTCCAAGGATATCAACCCCTTATTAGCAGATGGTGAGGACGCATAGCAACTAGCAAGCCAATTGTTTTTTCACTCATTTATTTTTTCTTGTTTTGTCTTTCTCTTTCTTCTTTTCTCTGCTCTGCCTCAGATCATTTGTATCTTACGTAACCAATTCTAAATCATGCTAATGAATTTGAATCAAGAAGAAATCGTGCCAATAAATCAGATCCAAGCCCTTGATCTGACTCAGTGTAACTGGATATCCGGATTTGCCTATTTAAACAAATATGATTACAGACATCATTTGTAACTATCCACCAGATATGGACATACCTTCATTTTAAACAAAACGAATAGGGAAAAACTTATATTTGATCCACATCTGATCTTTTATAGCCCTACAAATGAGTCAATATTGTTTTGTTTATTAATTTATTAAGATTTATTTTTGATAAAATATTCATGGCTTGCCACGCAAGACAGATCCCGTTACTAAGATCTGTTGTGGCTTATGTGAGAAACTCCCAAGGAATCCAGAAAATCTGAACCCAAAAGTCTAAACTTCTTGAACTCCACTTCATCAATATGGCTATTAGGTTGTCATTTACCTGTAAGGGCCTGATTAGCAGTATCTGTAATGTAATCATTTCATTTCAAATTTTCAAGGCATTTGTAATCAAAAAGTGATGGTTCAAAATGAACTCTCATTCAGTAGAAATGAAGTCATAGGTTTTTTATAAAATGAAATGATATATGTTATCAAGTATGAATATGAATGAGTTATTTTGAACCAATACCTTGTGACTACAAATGACTTGGAAAAGTGAAATGAAATGGTTTCATTACAGGTAGCGGCCAAACAGGGCCTATGCGTTTGTTGAAGCTTCAAGGTCCTTCCTCGAGGAATCTAGAATAATCCATTCTAATACGAAATTAGATGAATTTTCCATTCTCCGTAGGATCGACCACACTTTTTCCACTCCACGACTTAGAGAAGACCTTATAAAATAGCATTGGATTTTGTATCTTTTTCGATAAGATCCTACCAATAAGGTTAAGAGACCATTGTTTTTTTTCCTCATCTGAATACCAATATTCATCTTGAAGAGTGACCTTTCATTCAACAACTCTGAGTTTTATTCATCTGATAAAATAGTTCATCTACTCCTAGATGAACCGGCAAGTGCAATATGGAGTGGCATGAATTTACCCAACTAGATTGTAAAGAATGAAAACATTAAGCCTTTTACCCACCCACACTGTCTCGGTTTCATATTGCCAAATGGAACACAAGCAACTTATACCCGTTTATTTGGAAAATGATTGTTTGTGATCAACAAGTGTCTGTGGACCTCTGTAAACGTGTTTTAGATTGACACATGATGTGTATTTGAATTTGGTCTCTCTTTTTGGATGCCTATGTTTTCAATTGTACACTTTTTTGTAGGGCTATCAATCGGACCCGGTTGGTTGGGTAGGAGTTAACCCGAGCCCAGTTTGAGTCCGAAATCAGCTTTGACCCCTTTGCCTAAGCCTGACCCATTGTAATTATTTGGGTTTCAGGCTGAGTTGTTCCAGTCCAAAATGGAGTAGGGACATAAATACAAAAATGTTATGCCCATTTACCACTCAACCAAAACCACATTTCACTTAAAGGATAAAACTGTAATTTTACTCTTGTAAGGATAAAATTATCATTTCACATATTTTAGACATATTTTAGATTGGTTTATGAACCCTTCAAATCAAATTAGAATTATAAAACTCAAGTTCGACCTTGAACTCGTCAAGTCCAAAAGTTGCCCCAAGAACGTATTTGAGGCTACTTTATAGGAAAATCTATACAAACCCTGAGTTAATTAGGGGACAAGACATATACATTTAAAAATATCTTGGAGTCTACTTTTCAACAAAATGAACAGTTCATGAATAAGAGTTTCTTAGATAAAGTTATACCCGTTTTCCCACAATATGTATGTATTGACAAGCCCACCACTGATTTGAGGTAACTTCCTAGGCCCACTGACACTAATTCCGAGTGAATTAGAGTCTAAATCATATATCCTGGGAAATTTCTTGATATCTAGTTTTCAACCCAATAAAAAGAGATCGAATCAAAATTTTCTAGAGAGAGTTATGTGTGTTTTAATTCAAAATGGTCAAATTTGGAAAAGTCTGCCAGATTGATCCACCTAGATTGTCTAATCCTATCAGATGGATCCAAACTTAGTGGATTAATCCGATACTTATCGGATCAATCCGGTTTCACTATTTTCTATAAAAAAGTGTCTCAAAACATGTCGGATCGATCCGATTTCCACCCAAATCACTCTAACTTCACAAGAAACGAATTTTATGGTCTAAAAACTTTCAATTTTGACCCAATTAAGGTTCTACTTCAACCAAAAACCCTATAAATATGATAAATAAACTCTAATGACCTCATTTACACCCAAAAAAAGGAAAATAGGGAGAAAAACTTTGAGAAGAAGGGGAAGAGAAACCCCAAATTGGGCAATATAAGCTTGAATACTTTCCTTTATGCAAAATTTTCTTGAATTTTGACATTCTCTCTTAGTTTTACTTGAAATTTTATAGTATTTAATAGTCTATAACTTGTGTGTTGTAAAAAAAGAAAGAAACCACAAAAGAAAAGAGGTTTTACGTTAGAATTTCTTTGGGATAAAGAAGTAGAAATATTTGAGTAAGTAATTATACAAAACTTGCTCTATTTCTTGTTTATTTTAAGTTTTTAGAAATTTTGTAATGGTAAAATCTTAATTCTATGAATGTTTTCTCATATGTTTGTGAAGCCTTTTGTTAGGACCTTAGAAACCCTAATTCTTGTGGTGATTTGTGATGAGATCTTGCTACGTTATGTTTGGATCTTAGAAATCATCAATTTAATTTGTAAGAAAAAAATAGTTTTACATCATATGTATTTGTATTTCCTTCAAATGTTGGATTCTATGAGTTTTGAAAGCATGTAAGTTAATAATCTATAATCTCCATGATAGTCATTAATGCATGAAAAAAAATTGATTTACCATGAAAAGCATGAATATTAGAATTAAAGTTGAACATCTCTTAATATATTAGTAAAAGAATGAAGAAATTGATTTGATTACTTATGTAAAAATTGATTATGATGCATGTTGACTCCTACTATAATGAAAATAGTTAATGGTAGCATATGTATTACTTAGGGATTGTTATGGAATGATTCAATGAGTTATAAGTTGGGATTGTGGATGATTAGATAGCATGTGTAATATGATTATTATTGAAACTTTCATTTAGGCTAAGTGTATTGATCATATAATGTTTGAAAAATATAATAATATAAATAATCTCATGATGTTTCATTGAATAAGTTAGAAAATGGTTCATTGGTGTTACATATACTTCTTGTCATGTTAGCAAACGTATGGAATAAAGTTAGATGTCATTTGATGATACTACTGAATGCCTTTAGGGATAGATTTATTCTTTATTACTAAGTTATTGAATGTTATATGTGAATGTTATATAATCTTATATTATGATCAAAGAATGCTCCATGTAGAGATAAGATAAAGTAAATTGGTCATGAACCAATGATGAGTGAAATTGTTAAAAAATCAAAGAAACACAAATAAAAAAATAAATAAATAAGTAAAAATGTCAACATGTAAATGTCACATTATTGGGAATAAGTAAAGAATAAAATAAGATAAATAAGGAAAGTAAAAATAAATGTCTTAATTGTGATGACCCTCCCATTGGAATAATAAAGCAATGGTATAATGGTTCTCCCATTGGGGTTATAATGTAATGGTATGATGACCCTCTCATTTGGGATAATAATACAATGGTATGATGGCCCTCCCATTAGGATAAGAATGCAATGGTAAGATAGTCATCCCATTAGGATAAGAATGCAATGGTAAGATGGCACTCACATTGGGGTAATAATGCTATGATATGATGGTCCTCTCATTGAGGTATAAATAATGGTATAATGATGACCCTTATGATTAGAAATAATATAATATATCAATAAGTGTAAAGTGAAAAAAACGTAAAATAGTGAAAAGCAAGTATAAGAAAGTGATACCGAATTAACATGAATACGTGTAAATGACCTTAAAAGCCTAACTATTGATAATGAAACTATGTTAAGAAATAATGAAAAGTTCATAAGACACACAAAAATGAGTGAAACAATTATAAGAATAATATAGAAGCTTGTAAGAAAAAAAAAAGTGTTAAGAATAGAAGAAAAACACATAAACTTCATAAACAAAGTAAAGTTATAAGTTGTGTAACAAAAAAAATATATAAATACTAGGAAATGGAAACATCTAAGTTTCATAAATAAGAAAAGGTTTATAAACTATGTAAGAAAGAAAGTCTCGCGAAAGAAAAATAAAGTACATAAGCCATTAATGAAGATACAAGTCATTAATATGAGTAAGCAAAGAAAATGTTAAGAAATGCATGAAGGCTCAGAGTCTTTAAAGAATATAAGTTCCTAAATTATGTAAGAAGAATGAAGATGTATCATGGTCCTCACATTGGGGTGCAAGCCAATGTTATGAAGAACAATGATAAGTGTTAAATGACCAATTAAAAATGATAAGTAAATAGTAAGACAATGACATTAAAAGCTAATGAGTGATAAGTGAAGACATGATGAATGATAAGTAATCTATGATAGATAACAAGTAAGAAGGTGAATAATAAGTACTAAGATAGAAATAGACTTGTTGAATATAAAATAGAATTTCATATGTCTCATTATATAAATATGTTATTATAATTGTTAATTACTTAAGAATGATGCATATCTAACTTGAAATGATTTGCATATGTATATTCATAATAGAAAAATATAGTCTATGCATGATAAATGAATAAAAATGTTCATTAAGATGTACACTAGGTATCTTTACTATGAATAGACTATAGAATATTTACCATGTGATTATAAACACATATTGTAATATTGTCATATATATATATTGTCATATATAGATATGAGAATAATGTTATGTATAATAGAATCATGTGAATTGTCATACATAGTTCCTACATGAAGAATCATGATGATGAGTGTTTAGATCTTATGATGACTAGTGGATGATGTATGTGCACTAACACATGCCTATACGCTTGAAATTGGTATGTATTCTATATGGAGATATATTCATTATTTTTATATTAAAAAATTCATGTTTTACCTATCCGGTTTTTATAGTAGGTTTTGTGTACCTATTTATGAGCTGTGGATTTCATTCATCCATACCATTTTTTCTAGGTGATGTTTAATGCAAATACGCTACTAGGGGTGCCTAGAAGTCAAAAAGGAGGCATACAGTTGATGTTTTCTCTTTTAGTTGTTTTAATTCATTTTTAGACTATTACTTTATATTAAACTTTACAATGGGTTGTATTAAGTTTGGAGTGTAGGCTATAAGACTTACAATTTTATGTTTTATTTGAGATGATGGAAGGCTAGTGTTGTATATAGCCTATGGTTATGGTTTATTTCTTCTGCACCTTTAAAATTATGATGTTAGTAATTGATTCTTGTTCCGCTACATATGATAAGTTTAAGGTTAAGTTTCTAAGTAATCCTACAGAGTAAGAAATTAGAAAATTTAGTGATTTAAATATGGATCTAGTTAATAGCTACCCAATTTCACACCTAAATAATGTCAAAAATCTGGGGTCATTACAAAAACAATGTTTGTTGGTAAATGTTTTAAATTTATTTGTTTTATTCTAACAACTAAACCCTTTTACATTTTCACCATCCAAATTGGTAGAAGTTTTAATAGTAATTTTTTCTCACCATCCAAATTAATCCAATGAAAAACATTAATCAAAAAAATCATTTTTTCAAGCTTCGAGCCGGGCTTCGGACTGGTTTCATATTTTATTCACTTTAGGCCGGGCTTTGGGCTAAAATAACTTGAGACCAAGCCTATCCCGAAAATTAGTTTGGGCCTAATATTTGGGCCTGAGCTCGGCCCAACTTGAAACTCAACCTACCTAGCCTGCCCAATTTTCGAGCCGATCAAGTTTGGCTTTGAGCCAACCTAACCCAATTGACAACCCTACTTTTTTTACGCTTCTAACCCTAACACATCACATGTCAGCCTATAGTGTGTTCACAAAGATTCACAAACTTCAATCATAGAACATATAGTCTTGTTTTTCCTTTCATGGGTAAACAAGGATTAAACTCAATGGGATTTTATTCCTGATCTGTTACGAACCTAAGCAAAATGCCAAAAATCCAAAGATTGTTGGATTGTATCGAGCTACGCCCTTTAGATAATTTGTGCTACAATCACAAAGATTAAAGGGCTTAAAATTCCATTAGTCATAGGATTTTTTATGTAATAGTTAAGTTCCTAACAATTTGTATTATAGCGAGATCATGTCAAGGTTTAAGGATTTGACTCACACATCCAAGACACCAAGGGACATCTTTCGACACAAATTTTGTGTGAAAAGCCGCAACATGAAAAATATGTAACAAATTTATTAAATGAATCTTTGTATTAAATAAACGAGATACAACTCTTTGATTTTACAATCTTTTGCAAAAAGAGTATACCTTTGATTCTCGTCGACGGAGATCCAAGGGCCTAATGGCGTGTTTCTTAGATTCAAGTGTTGATGGTGCTTGATTGTGGGCGAATCGATTTTTTCTCGAGGCTTTACACTTGATCTGAAAAGAAGAGAACTGCCACAAATCTTGCTCTCAGGGTTAGATTTATGGTGTATTTATGAGATGTAAAGCATAGTTTGTCGACTCCTTGAGTTGACTCCTTGACTCCATTTCTAAGCCTCACGAGTTAAGTCATAATGTTGACTTTGAACCATACCTGACTCACTGAATTAAGTTTCTAACTCGGTAGACTCATTTGACTTAGATCGATTCATGTGACTCAGCCAAGTCTTGTGAACCTTAAAATGACCCAAATATAAGTTGGAACACAACAAAAAAAAACTCTTTTTTTAAGGGCCTTAGGGTTTATTTTCTAAAGCCTTCAATAAATGAGCTCTCAAAGACATTCAAAACCCTAAAATAAATAAAAAGTAAAAAACTTAAAAGAATGAAGGCTAAAGTGGTGGAAAGATTAAACTTTTAACTTGAACTTTGAACCATATAGACTTGGACCTTAGAGATTGGGTGGTATTTTTTTATACTTATGTTGAAAATATATACTTTGGTTTTCAATATATTAATACTAATAGTATTTTTACTTTAGTTTGGACATTAAAGTTTACAATTAGTAATGTCTACCTTGCTATGGTATTAGACTATTAGTAGTTTGTATAGTTTATTTTTGGATTTTCAAGTTATGATACTACAAAATATTTTTATTTATTAAGAAAATGGATAATACACAAGTCAAAATACTAAATATATTTTTTAGTATTTTTTATATTTAATTAAAGTAAAAATAAAAAGTGACATGACTCCCTGAGTTGACTCTAGTGCCTCCCGAGTTAACTCCACTCTTGAGCTATTCAAATCGAGTTAAAAATCCTAGTTGGCAAACCTTGATGCAAAGATCTTCTCTCTAACAACAAATTGTAGTTGATGAAGAGACTAGAAAGTATGCCTTAAGTCTTCAAGTCTTTGGAGAGTTACAAAGATGCTTTGGAGCATTCTTCTCTCTATAGCTTTCTTTGTTAAAGTCTTTTGGAAAAAGTCCTTTCATTATATAAAAGGGGTACATTTATGAACTTGGGGTTAGAATCTTATCATATCCTTGTTGGATGCTCTTACCTTTTTTAATGAGTGGTTGCACCTTCCTTGTTTGGAGAAAATGACAATTTATGGAATTATTTGTATTTCATGTGTGACATAACTTTCATACTTTACCAAAGAGAATCTAGATTTAAATTTATTCAAATCTCTCTCATGTATGTCTTATACAGGTTGTTTAGACCTATTAATGAACTGGAACATGTGGGCTTGATAGTAGTCTCTTATGAATTATTGTTTAAAACTCGGACCTAGTCCAATGGATTTGTCTCTTTAGTTGATCCTAATTTGCTCATGTGTAGTCTTATGGACTTTTGTGTAGATTTATGAAATTGTAGAACCTTATTTACAATAAATGCAAATTTTAGGTGTCTACAACGTCATATGAAATAAAATGGCAAGAATATGAAATTCATCTAACTCCCACCTAGAGTATTCTATATGGCATCCCTGTGTCCTTAAACACCATCAAGGATACCATCCTAGACACCAAATCTTGACAGAACATTTATTTTGCCAACAAAAATCGGTTGCTTTAATGGTCACTCCTGAAACAGGATGGAGTGTTACAAACTTACAATTGCAAAAAGAAAAGGAAAAAAAATAAAAGAAAAAGAGAGCTTTTGTGCAATGATTTTTTTTTCTTGGTACGACCACATGGGCCTTCATCATCATAGTCACTTGAAACAGCCCTTGAGCCAATCAGACTCGAGAACCCGAGTAGGTGACACCACTTTGCATTGCTCACCCCACCCCCACTCCAGGATTAGACATGAGTTCACAACATCTCCAGTCTGAATGGACAAGTACCACTCCAGTCTATGTGACATGCTATCTGACAAAGGGTGCATTAATAAATACACAGGTGCTTATCCATTGTGTATTTATTGTGATAACCTTTTTTATCCATGTGTATTGACTAAAACACCCTTTGTTAGGCCATATGTCATGTACTTATTGGTAATGGGGCGGTAAATATCCATTCAAACCAGAGATGATTCAAAATCATTAGACCCAAGCAGGCAAGGCTTTTCTACTCTCAGCATAGAAAACGCTGAGGTCAAGGGGAGGCCACATCAGTGTCAGAAGTGATTTACACTCTCCCCCAAAAAGTGAAAATCACTTTCGGCACTAATGTTTCTACCTGTTTGACCTTCGGCGGAGGTTAGAGGAGGTTAGGGGTTAGCGTATAAAATCCAAGTCGAACCTCGAGTCTTCCCTATGGAAGACAGATGCCTGAGCTGCCAGCGCACTGGGGCATTGGCACTTTTGAACATTGATTGGGTTCCTACAATTTGGAGTCTTTAAACCATAAGACCACAAGTTGAATTTGTTTAGGGAGCTTATATT
>JAOXJP010047482.1:0-16162 GCA_025762735.1 Platanus orientalis
TGGGTTGTCAATTATATGCATAAAAAAAAAAAAAAAAAAAAAAAAACAATTATGGGCATGATATAAGAAAGATAATTTCGTATATCATTATAGGAGAGAAATAATGATGAAATCAATTCTCTTTCACCTATATTCATCTTGTCTTTTATATAGAAGGTAACACTAAGCCCTAAGACACTATCTTTGCAAGAGCCAATTCTGATGCACCATTATATATATATTATTTATCTCTCACAAGGAAAAGATATTTAGGTAAATAAATATCATTGTCTAGATGTTTTGAATCAAAAGCTCTAATTTAGGAGCTTGGTTAGTTGAAGAGAGAAAAAGACTGAGGCAGAGAGAGACTAGGTAGAGGTTTTAATTACAGAGTTTGGTGATGAGACGGTTAAAAAAGAACCCATGCTTTACGCAATCTTCATCACTAGCTTCAATGTTTCCATGGCAGCAACAGGATCTCCAAAGTGAAACCTATCTGAGTTAATCAACAGGAATGATGGGTTCTTTTGTCTAGGCTCTCTTTGTCAAACTACATAATTTGTATGGATTGGTATTAAAAAATTTCTACTTGATGTCAATGTAGAAGAGGAAACCATTTTTACAAATTTACTAAAAAATCTTGTGAATCCATTCGGAGCCTATAGTTGTTGTTCTTATAGAAGATTATGAGAAGATTCAACAACCCTTCAAAATATGTGTCACCACTCAAAATCTTAATTTTCTAATAGAAAGCATAATAAGATATAACCAAATTCGTATCCAAAATTCGTTTAATTAAACAAATACGAATATAGATTTTATTTTTAAATATCCACAAATATTCGAATTTGCATCCAATATTCGATAAACTAAACAAATACAAATACATATGCATCTATATCCGATTTGGATTCACTTCGTTTACAGCCCTACATATAACAATGTATGACATGATGCCTGAGAAGGGTGCATCAGAAAATACATGGTTTAAAGGGAGACATCATATTAAATACACAATAGATAAGTCCCTTTTTTACTTACCAAAATGCCCTTGTGAGTCCTTCAACTTAGACCGGAGATGATTCATACACGGTCAATTAAGCTATTAAATATTGAGTTTCTTAAAAAAAAAAAAAACGTTTCTTTTACAATATATAATATAAAGATATGCACCTATAATATGATGATAAGATATCGCAAATAAAATGCAAAAAATCATTAGACTTCCCAATTATCACATAAAGATGTATTTATTATATGTTAATTTTATTAATATATCTATATCTTATAACTAATAATATACTGGAAGAACTAGATATTTTTAGTGATGTGTAACTATTAGAGGTTATTAGTTATGCCGTATAAAACCAGGTAAGTTCCTCATTAAATATTAATTATGATAGGGTCGATTAAAAATGCATAAGCTCTATATTACAAGGGCCGTAGGCCATAACCGATAAAAGTAGTGTTAAAAACAGCTTTTGTAAAAAGAAAGTCATCTAAGCATGGGTGATCAACTAGATGATCAATTGCAGGGTTGAGATGTGCATGCACCAAGAAATGGAGAGCTGCACCTCCATTATCTTTGCCATTTACTTCATGAAATATCATGTCAGGAAGCCTACTAAAAGACAAAGAGGAAGAAAAAAAAGGCCAAGGTCACCAAGTGGTACAAATGGACGAAGACTAGATCAAGAGATGAATTATTATAAAAATTATCTAATAGATCTCTTTGAGAAAAAAATGAAGTGACAGCATAATGATAAGACACCTAATTCTAGAGGTTTCATAGAACGCCATAAGAGAAAGTAACAGGAGATAGGAGGCTTCTTTTTTCCTGTTTTTTCTTTCTTGTTTCCCACATTGAGGGCGAATACCCTTACAAGTTACAACTCCCCTTTTTTTACGAGGATTGGTAAGTTCAATTGAGTTTTTTTTTTTTTTTTTTTTAATTGCATTCAGACAAGAGGCAGAGCTAACAAAGAATGAACCCTTCAACTTGCCTTAGCACATATCCAATAGGGTTGAGCTCTAGTGCTTAATAACCCTTGGCAACACTGCTCAACCAATAAATGTATAGATAGAAAGTGTAGCATTCCTCATCAAGTTCTGTTGGGGACCGTTAGGATTTCTTGGGCCAAAAAAGTGTCTATGCGCCTGCCTGAGACAAAAGTACCACAACAACAGATATTATTTTTATCAAATGAACAAAGGATATTAAAAACCAAGTTGGTACTTCCTTTCTTAATAGGCAAACTGGACGAGGTTCACATATTTTTGGGCGAAGGTTTCATCCTAAGGCCCAACAATTCTGACATCTACAAAGATCAACACGTGCTATTTGCCTAAAAATCCCCATCTTTTGAGCTAATTGATGTTGATCGATTTAGTCCAGTCAAACAAGTACAGTATAAAATGCCTAAATAGGCTTTCAAAACGTCCAAGCCATTTCATTTTGCTTCCCGTTCGGTGTACATAAATACATCTCACTGACTGGTGACAAAACACAGTTTTGAGAATGCTAAAATAATAATAAGAATAAAATATATATATACTAATTCATGGGAAGAATGAAGAGAATTGCAAATGAAGATCAACAGTCAAGAAGAAACCCCGTAAATTAGAATAAGATACATGGCATATTAATTCATTCACCTTGGAACAAGATTATCAACAATCAAGAAGTAACTCCCTACAATTGCAAATGATGCAAATCCACTGCGAGCCATTCGCATCCAGATCCCACGGAATAGGAGGTTCCTATCAGCAGGGTGGATCCCAGCGACCCTCTCAATCCAATACCCTGGCTGTTTCCATCTGAGAATCCTTCTCTCCATGGAGATATACTGCACACAACAATCTGATGTCAGAGTGATTAACGTACTTCAGGATTACTGGTGAACAAATAATCAATTCAATTCTTGCTTCTACCACTTCATTGATATTCAGGGAACAAAACAAGTTGCTAAATATCATGCTTCTTATCTTCATGATCCTAAATCTACTCAAATCTGATATGCAAATTTTGCACTATTCTTTGTTTACTTCAACAAAATAAATTATGCACAGGCAATTCAACAACAGAACCTACACTGACCCTCTTTCTTCATTTCTTCACATGGCAACTCAGGCAGCAGGCCACAAGGGGGCCATGTGTTATGCGACCTAACCTTCTCTCCACCTATGTAGTTCAGTCCTATAACCATCCACACCACATTGAGAGAAATGAATAATGTTTGTCCATTTTTCTATTACAGAAAAATAACTCTATTGTGCAAGAAAGATGCCTAATTTTGCCATGTCACAGAGGGTTATTGGGCTAAAACTTGTCACATGCGGAGATGTAAGATGGTAAAACATGTGGACTATTTTTGGACGACCACCTCAGCTGCATCTACACAAAAACTCGTCTATGCAAGCTTCCATAGCTGACTAACATACATATAGAGAGATACACACACTAGGGGTGAAAGTCATAGAAGAAATCCAATATGAATGAGATATTATAGTCAGCAAGGGGACAAGAAATTCCATACGGCCTAACTTCTCCCATATTAGGAGTAACACCGTATCATTTAACAAACTGTGCTACCAACACTTGCACAATGAAACTCACCACCACGATCCTTGAAGAAAGATACACTCTACAACCCAACATGATGCTTGGTGGCCAAATAGTCATTAAGCAAATCCATATTGAAGAAGGCTTATCACCATACAAAAAAGGTGATAAAAAATGTTGATTACCAAGAGATTTTAAGAGTTGGAAGCAGTCTTCTTTTCACAATAGAATAAATAATGAACCAGACAACACTTCGTTCTAATGAGGCCATAATGTGAGTACTTGTATAGGTACTGGTCTTATGACAAATAAACAGTATTGTATACCATATTTAAAAAAAAAAAAAAGTCATCAATTATGTCTGTAAGTTAGTTTACATACCTTGGGCAGCACAACACATTGTGATCGACTTTTGGCAGTGTCAAAACAGTGAGAAGCAGCAGCGGCTGTTGAACCAGATATTCCAGCTGTAAGACTAGCTGCTAGAGGAGACACAGGACCAATTTCTTCAAAGGACCTGGAGAGAGAGAGGCCTATGGTTAGTGAAGGGAGAAATAACAGGAACTTGAAGCTCCAGGTACTGAATAAGAGTACATCTATTTCTTCAAACTATTACATGACACTCAATTTACACATGCATGCAAGTCCAGACATATGTAGAAAGGGGTAGTTTATTCCATCAAAATGCGGTCATCTCCCTACCATGGTTACCTATATCATGGTTAAGTTGAATTACAGAATTTTGCAATTTGTCGTTTTTTTTTGGTGAATCTAATGGAAAGATCCCTGGTTTGGCTCATGGTTACCAAAGTGGAAAGCGAAGCTCAATAAATCCTTGGGAAGTAAGAAACGAAAACGTTAATAAAGTAAATAACTATAAGTTACAATCAATAATTTCAACTACAATACAATAAAGTGAAAAACTTTTAAAAAGTACTAAAAAACCTAAAAACTTTACTATGTAACAAAGAATCATGACATATAAATCAATATGCAAACCACAAGTTATTTTTATGACCAGCCATACCTTTAGCTTTTATCATACATAAGACTTTTTTGTAGATAATGTACATCTTAGAGTCAGACTGTAGAAGTCCTTGTATAAAAACCATTGGTTTTGAATCTTTTTTATTGGATTGGAATAAAATAATATAAACAATATCAATAACATGTTTCTCCCTACAAAATCATTACTAAATCTCATAGATAATATATTTTTTTTGGTAAAAAATCTCATAGCATAGGATTTACATTAAATAAAATACAATATTATTTTTTGGATCGCTTCCCAGTTGATTCTCTAGATGTTTTTGTTTGCTTTTCCCAAGGCTTTCACTGGTTTCCATAAATAGCTTCCACTTGTTTCACAACACTTCCCAAACGTGGGAAGCACACTTCCTACAACTTGGAGAAGCGGAATGGAATTGGCTTCCCACCTTGTAGCAAGCTTCCTTGTAACTATGGTCTAGATTCATCATGTGTGCCATGTGTTAATGATCCACAACCACAATAGATAATAGGGGTACAACTCACACAGGTTGGGTTAAGTTGGGGCCAACAAGTTGAAAGTAGTTTGAAGTGTTAATCTAAGGCTCTTGTGTGATTCAAGGACTTAAGAGTTTGGTAGAGCAAGACGAAGAAGAAAAAGAAGAGAAAGAATTAAGAAAAATACACGTATGGGTTGTATAGAATACACACCCACTCACTTTATTAGAAAAAAATTTTGGGTAAATTTTATTAGAAAATGTATATGGAGATGCACTAAATAATATAGTATATTATACCAACATCTAAATGTACAAGTAGGAAATATTACAATAATGCCATACCTTCATATATACATAAATTCTTACACTCCTCCCAAGTTAGAGAATATAGATCCCACATTCACAACTAACCAACAAATAAAGAGAAATGTGTACCATGTAGTCCATTAGTAAAGACGTCTACAAGCTGATCTTTCATCTTCACAAATGGTTTTGTACTTCAAATGATCCTTGATAAAATGACGGTCAACCTCCACGTGTTTGGTTCGATCAAGCTGAATTGGATTGTGTGTTATACTAATCATTGCCTTATTATCATAATATAGGCTCATTGATTCTGAAATTGTGAACCAAAGCTCTATTAGGAGCAAATGTTTCCATATCAACTCACAAACCCCATGTGCCATAAACTGGAACTTCGCTTCCGCACTCGAATTAGCCACAACTGTTTGCTTTTTTACTTCTCCAAGTGACTAGATCTCCTCCTACAAAAATGCAATAACCAGAAGTAGACCGTCAATTAGTAATAAAATCAGCCTAATCTGCATCTGTATATGCCTCTACCCAAAGATGACCTCTTCTGGCATACAAGAGGCATTTCCCTAGGCAGCCATTGAGATATCGAAGAATCTGGAACACAACCTCCATATGAGACCTCATGGGGGCATGCATGAATTGGCTGACAACACTGATAGCATAGGCAATGCTTGGTATAGCGACAGACAAGTACATAAGACAGCCCACCAATCATTGATATCTCCATGCATCAAGAAAAAGATCACACTCATCTTCCTTCAGTCTATGGTTAGGATTAATGGGAGTATCACATGGCTTATATCCTGTTAGGCCAGCCACTTATAGGATATCAAGGACGTACTTCTATTGTGAGATAAAGATCCCCTCTTTTAAACTAGCAATCTTAATTTCAAGGAAGAACATCAATTGCCCCAAGTCTTTAATTTCAAACTTTATGGCCAATCGCTCTTTAAGTTGCCTTATTTCAACTTCATCATTTTCTGTGACCACTATGTCATCTACATGGATAATCATTAGTCACTCAATCACCTTGACACTTTACAAATAATGTATAATCTACTTGGCATTGCGTAAACTTGCTTCATACCATAGTGCTTCTAAAGTGCTCAAACAACAGCCCTTGGGGATTTCTTAAGGCCATACAATGCTTTTTTCAATCTCTACACCTTTTCTTCTTTTGCTCAATACATTATCATCTTAGGAGGTGGCTTCATCTATACTTCTTCATGAAGGTTCCCATGTATAAAGGCATTTTTCACATCAAACGCCCTTAAGGACCATACTTGGTTGGCTGCAAGGGAGATAAGAACTCGTATCGAGTTTACCTTAGCAACATGGGAAAAGGTTTCCTCGTAATCAATGCTATATCTTTGTCTATACCTATTTTCTACCAATCTTGCTTTACACATTTCCATTGAGCATCAAACTTGTGTTTTACAATGCACACCCACTTGCACCTGATTGGTTCCTTATCGTTGGAAAGATCTACTTGTTGATGTATATAGGGGTACAATACTTGTAAGGGTATAGTAGTACTTTGGTATTTGGGGGCATAGTTGTATTTTTTTCCTTCTAAATTATAATCCCTTTGTGAATAAAATAGACACACGTATGAGAGTAAAACTCTCTCATACGATTCCTTCTCTTCTCTTTCTTCCTATTTCTTCTCTCCTTACAAACCCTATTCACTAAATCCACTTGGTATCAGAGCAAGCAAGTGCTCCTATGATAAACAAAAATTAGGTTCACAGTCGACTTGCTAACGTTAGTAGGCCGTATGTTGACGTCAGCAGTCCGTACAATGACGTCAACCATGTCAGGGTGAATCTTCTCCCTCCTAAATCGCCTACTCTAGATGCATCCATTGAGCTCAAGTTTGAAGCCATTTGAATGAGTTTTTAATTTTTTGGGAATATTTTCATGATTTTAGATAGATTTTCCAGATTTGCTATTTCTATAGATCTGTTCAATTTGAGACCTTTTTGATATGCGAAAGTGGTACCTATTAGATCGTTTTTTCCCTAAAAAACTTTTGGGACAAGTCTCATGTAGTTTCGTTGAGTTTTGAGGAAGTTATGCTATCTTTTTCAACTCATGTTTGACGTCCAAGCCTATCTCGACTTTTTCTTGGCCTTGATTTGTTCCTTTTGTGTAATGGTACGTCCTCTAGTGGTTTTGTTCAACTTGTTTGATGTCTGATTGTGTGCATTGGTGCCTATATTGGATCGTGGAGGCTGGTTAGCTATGATATGTGAGTTTTAGCCCTTGTTTCCCTTCAGTTCTCGTTCCTTTGTGTTGTGGTGTTCTCTCTTTGCACTTGTTGGTGCCTCTTAGCCTTTCAGATGTTGTTTATTTGTTTTTGGTGCATAATAGTATTGTTTTTGTGTTTTGGTGGTATGCTTAGTCGTGTTTGGCAATGCCTGAGTACTATGTCAGATGTTAACAACTTTTCTTCCATTAAAGCTGTTGGTGGTGCTTCTGAAAGTATCCCTATGGAGACCTATAGCTCTCCGATTACTACTGTGAAGTTGGATGGTACCAATTACCTCACTTGGCCTTAGTCTGCGAAGATCTCTATTAGAGGTCATGGTAAATGAGGGTATATTTTAGGGGACACTAAGGCTCCTAAGCGTGATAACCCTACGTATGCGAAGTGGGAGGCAAAGGACTCCTTGGTTATGTCTTGGCTGATTCATTCGATGGAGCCATCTATCAACAAGACATGTTTATTTCTCTCATAAGCCAAGAGCATTTGGGACTCCCTTGCTCATGCTTACTTTAAGGAAGGTCATATTGGTTTGGTTTATGAGCTCCGTCAACAGGTTTGGTAATTACGCCAGGGGGAGCAGTTGATCTCAACATATTACAATGTGTTGCATAGTTTATGGAAGGAGATTGACTTATATCATATTTGTTCCATCACTGATCTTACTGATGCTGCCTCCTTCTGTAGTTATCTTGAGGAACACTGTGTGTTTAAGCTCCTGGCTGGGTTGAACCCTAAGTATGAACAGGTCCATGCACACTTATTAAGCCAACCCCATGTCTTGTCCTTATTTAAGGTTTATGCCTTTCTCCACCAGGAGGAACGTCGTCATCATGCTATGCTTCCTGCTCTTGTAGTTAAACGCTCGGATTTAGTGTTTGCCTCTCAGCGCTGTGGTAAATGCACCTTTAGTTCTCGTGGAGGTCGGGGTGCTGGCCGACAAGGTTTAGTATTTGATGATCGTGACCGTCTTCGTTGTGATCATTGCGGTCATGCTTGCCACACTAGAGCCACCTATTGGGACCTCCATGGTCGTCCTCAGGAGCCCACTCATTGTCCTTCTTAATGAGGTTCATTCATTGGAGGTCGAAGCAGCACATCCAGCTCTCTTGGGGGTAGTCGTTCGACTGCTTATGTTGCTACACCATCTAACGTCGCTCCACCCGTTTCTTCCTCTGCACTAACCGAGTCCTCTGTTGTTTTTAGTGGAGAGTTGGCTTCTCTTCGCGATAAGATGGCCTCTCTACGATGTCTTATGACTCAAATGGATAGGTCTTCTGGTTCTTCTCCTATTGGTGTTGCAAGTATATTTGATTTTACTCTTAATGCCTCCTCTAGTCCTTTTAGTGTCTCCTGGATCATTGATTCTAGTGCCTCTCATCATATGCCTGGTACGTATTCTCTTTTATCTTCTTACATTATTAACTCCAATCAGGACACAATACGTATTGCTGATGGCTCTCTCCTCTGTTGTTAAGACTGGATCTGTACCCATTTATTCCTCTTTATTTCTTTCTTTTGTCTTTCATGTTCTTAATTTGGGCTTAATCTTATCTTTGTTAGTCATCTTACCAAGTCTTTGAACTGTAGTGTCACTTTCTTTCCTTCTTATTGTATTTTTCAGAACTTGGTGATGAGGCAGACTATTGGTAGAGGTCATGAGGAGCACAGGTTGTATCTTCTTGATATGCCTTCTCATCATGCCTCTCCTGTGCAACAGACATCCTCGTCCTCTCTCTCTAAGCTTATGCAATGGCACTTTCGACCTGGTCACCCCTCTTATTTTACTTTATAACGACTTTTCCCAAGTTTATATAGATTTGTTTTTGTCTTTTCTTTTTATTGTGAAACTTGCGAGTATGTAAAACATTGTAAATCCCCTTATCCGATCAGTATGAATCGGAGTTCATCTCTTTTTTCCATTGTTCATTCTGATGTATGGGGCCCTGTCCCTGTTACTTCTTTATTTGGCTATCGTTATTTTGTTACTTTTGTGGATGACTTTACTTGTACTACTTGGGTTTATTTATTGCATGGTAAACATGAGGTGTTTTCTATGTTTCAATTGTTTCATAAGATGATCGATACACAGTTTGATTATAAGATTCGGGTTCTTCGATTTGACAATGGTGGTGAATATAGTTCCTCTGTTTTTTCCTCTTATCTTTCTCAGCATGACATTCTTCATCAAACCACCTGTCCAGGGACCCCTAAACAGAATGGGACTTGCTGAACGAAAGAATAACCATCTACTAGAGATTACTCGCGCCTTGTTGTTTATTATGCATGTTCCCCAGGTTTTTGGGCAGATGCTCTTTAGACTGCTGCCTATCTTATGAATAAAATGCCCACTCGAGTTGTTGATTTCCAGTCTCCTATTTCTTTCTTTTTCAGTACCATTGGTTCCTCATTTCCTCTCAAGGTATTTGGGTGTGTTTACTATGTCCATATTCAAAAATCCGATTGCTCTAAGTTGGATCCCAAAGCTCTTAAGTGTATTTTCCTTGGCTATGCTTTGAATCAGAAGGGATACAAGTGTTACCATCCCTCTACTCGGAGACGTATTGTTTCCACGGATGTCATCTTCTATGAGACAGTCCCCTTCTTTTCTCTTAGTCATCCTCATCTTCAGAGGGAGACAAGTGGTGTATATGAAGATGAGGTTGTTGTTCCTCTCCCTGTTCCTCTGTATTCCTTTGATGTTGATAGGTGTCATAGCAAATGAGAAAAAGCAGCTGTTCCAAAGGAAAATGCACCCACTTATGAGAAAGGATGGGTGAAATATTTTACTCATGTGCTTGTAAGGAGGCAAAAGGTTGTTCCTACTCCTCATGTGCCTCTCCAACTAGTCGCCCCCTTTCTAGGTATTGCTTCCTCCGTACCTTTAGATGATTCCCATTTACCTGTTGTTGTTAGAAAAGGCACCTGTGCTTGCACTCAACGTCCCATTGCTAACTATGTGTGCTATGACTCGTTGTCTCATGAGTTTAGGGCATTCTCTACTTCCTTGTCCTCTGTTTCTATTCCATGCAGTGTTTTCCAAGTTATTTTCCAACCTTAGTGGATAAGGGCAATGGAAAAAGAAATGCAGGCTCTTGAAAAGAATAAGACATGGAATGTTGTTGATCTTCCAAGAGGAAAGGAACCAATGGGGTGCAAATGGGTATTCTCAGTGAAGCTTCAACCAAATGACACCGTTGAACGATACAAAACTAGATTGGTAGCTAAGGGATACACTCAAACCTATGGGATTGATTATTAGGAGACATTTGCTCCCGTTGCAAAGATGAGTTATATTAGAATCTTGATCTCAATTGCTACAAATCAAGGTTGGCCGTTGTTCCAACTTGATGTCAAGAGTGCCTTTTTCCATGGAGACTTAGAAGAATAAGTCTATATGAGATTGCCTCCTAGTTTCCAGCTATCCACAAGGAAAGGGAAGGTGTGTCGCATGAAGAAAGCACTTTATGCCCTTGAACAATCCCCCCGAGCATGGTTTGAGTGATTAGAGGTGTTATGCTTAAGATTGGTTACAGGTAATGTCATGCTGACTATACTCTCTTTGTGAAGCATAAGAGTGGGAAAGTCACAGCTCTTATTGTTTATGTTGATGACATTGTAGTTACAAGTGGTGATCACTGTGAGATCAATCACGTAAAAGGCTTTCTTAGGAAGGTGTTCGAAATCAAGGATTTGGGGCCTCTCAAGTATTTCTTTGGAATTGAAGTTGCTAGGTCTAAGGATGAGATTTTTCTAGCTCAAGGCAAATATGTTTTAGATCTCCTTTAAGACTCTGGTATGCTAGGATGTAAACCTTGTGACACTCCCATTGAGGCTAACCATCACATGCAAGCAAATGAGGGCCACAAACTTATTGATGTTGGTAAGTACCAAAGACTTGTAGCGAAACTGATTTATTTGACCTTGACTAGGTCTATATCTCCTATGCTGTTGGAGTAGTCAACTAGTTTATGCATGTCCCCACAACTAGACATCTTGAGGCAACCTATCGTATTGTTCGCTACTTGAAGAAGAGTCCTGGTTAAGGACTCCTATATCGAAAAATGGATGATTTCAAAGTTGAAGCTTTCACTGATGCTGATTGGGTAGGATCTATGGATGATAAACAATTTACTTCTGGTTATTGTACCTTTAGTGGAGGTAGCCTTGTTTCTTGGCGTAGCAAAAAACAGTTAGTTGTAGCTTGTTCCAGTGTAGACGCAAAGTTTCAGGCCATGACACATGGGATCTGTGAAATACTTTGGATACGTGGTTTCTTGAGAGAGTTAGGATTTTATTCTCATGATTCTATGAAATTGTATTGCAACAATAAGGCCACTATTAGCATTGCTCACGATCCAGTTCAATATGACAGAACGAAACATATTGAAGCTGACAGACATTTTATAAAGGAGAAGTTGCAAACCAAACAAATCTATATTCCCTTTGTAAAGACTAAGGATTAGTTAGCCGATGTGTTTACTAAAGGATTGTGTAGTCCTAGTTTTAAGAGGATTATTTGCAAGCTTGGTATGCACGATATTTACATACTAGCTTAAGCGGGAGTGTTGATATATACAGGGGTATAATACTTGTAAGGGTATACTAGTACTTTGGTATTTGAGGACATACTTGTAATTGTAACCTTTTTGTGAATAAAAGAGATACGTATGACACTCTCATACGATTCCTTCTCTTTTCCTTCTTCTCTTATAAACCCTAATCACTAAATCCACTCTTTCTTCCTCTCTCCTCTAGGGTTAATGCCCACTCATGGCTCCCCTCTTTCTCTACCACTCGTTGGTTGTAGCACCCTAGGTGCAATCGCGAGGCTCCCCCACCCTCCCAATTTCTCCACTTCTCTTTTTCTTCTTCTTCATCTTCTTCTCCTTATTCTTCATCTTTCTCTTCTAGAACTCCTCTCATATTTGCTTTAAATTCATCAACATTATAGGATTAAAGTGCTGAACTCCATTAATTAGGTATGTGTTGCTGAAATTTTCTAGGTTTATATACTCGTAAAATCGTATATTCCTAATCCCCCTTTCTTCTTATCTTCCTTTATGAGTTTTGATCCTCATGTGATCCCCTACCAAAGCCCTCTCTTTCCTCCATGATTCCCTTCTTCATTCTCTCTTAAAACCTTAAGAGTCCCTATTGTTTTGTCTAAAACATTCATTAGAGAATCTTTGGTTTTCTGAAATTTCATGATTTGACGGAACAGTTCTTATTCAAATATCATGAAATTTTAACCCTAAACCCTTTGAATGATTCATTAATCCAGAAAGTTTCATAATTTTCTGACTGTCAGAGGGGCATTTTGGTAATTTTGATTTTTTCGGTCTAGAATTACAAAAATACCCTTTTGGGTTCTTTCTTCCTATTTTCTTGTATTTTCTTATTTGTTCTAAATTATTCTGATATTCTTTCTATCATTCTATTTTCTGTTTTCCTTAATTTTATGGCTACTTGTGTGTAATAAATTTGAATTCTTGAGATATTTGCTTCCGCACTTCTAATTCGGTAATTATTGTGAGGCTTTGGGAATATCCTGCATCACTAACCCTCTTCTATCTTCTTCTCTGTACTTCCTCTATTCTCTTCTCCTCTCATACCTGTTGGAAATTCATCAACATTGAAGGATTGAAGTGTTGGACTCTATTAACAAAATATGTGTTGCTGAAATTTTTTGGGCATACAGATTTTTAAAATTGCACCTCTCTAATCCCCATTTCATTTCATCTTTCTTTATGGGTTTTTTTCATCATGTGATCCCTTACTAAAGCCCTCTCTTTCCCCTATGATTCCCTTCTTTTTCTCTTAAAACCTATAGATTCCATGTTGTTTTGCCTAAAACCTCCAATAAAGAATATTTTGTTTTCTGAAATTTCATTATTTGACATAGCAAATCTTATCCAAATCTCATGAAATTTGAACTATTGGACCCTCTATACATGCCAGAACTTGCACCAGAAATTTCAGAATTTTCTAATGTGTTAGAAAGGTATTTTGGTTATTTTTTGGAATTCAGTCCAAAATTACAGATTTGCTCTTTTTGGTTCTTTTCCTCTATTTATTTCTCATTTTCTGTCTATTTGCTTCCGCACTTTAATTTTGGGCAATTACTTAAGGTCCTTGGGAACATCCTGTATCATCGGATCTTGGCTTTGATTTGGCATTT
The DNA here is from genome assembly GCA_025762735.1 of Platanus orientalis. Lineage (NCBI taxonomy): Eukaryota > Viridiplantae > Streptophyta > Magnoliopsida > Proteales > Platanaceae > Platanus > Platanus orientalis. The sequence continues at coordinate 13,791 of JAOXJP010047482.1, forward strand.
CTTTCTATCTAGATTTTAAAGGCCTTGGATGATGCCATGCTCCATGAATGGTCTTCTTGACCCTTGGAATAGCGAAAAGTTGGTTGATTTATGTGCGATTGGTATCATCCTCTGGTTAGGGCTACCCGTGGTTATCTGTTCGGCTATTTGGAGAGAGTGCAATAGCCACATCTTTCATGGAGTAGTTGCTGATTCTTGGAAACTGCTGGATATTACTTTTTCCCTTTTGTTCTACCGTCTTTTCATCTGCAGTAGTTTGTGAATGCCAAATTCTGTGAGTAGATTTTGAATGGGATGCTTTGGTATTCAGCTAGCTGTTTTGTTTTGCTTGCTTTGGGTTGTACTTCTCATGCTGCCCAGTTTTGGGTTTTTTAATAAAATTTTTTCTTTATCGACAAAAAAAAACCCTCCTTTCCTCAAACCCAAAGGCTCTTAACCCTTTAGATCTATAATCTCCACCCAACTTCTCAAATATTCCCTAATCAAGCCTCACAACTCTTGCAGTGAACCAACCACTCCAACAACCTCTCTCTATAGGCTTGCCAAAAACACTAATAAGATGGCATACCCATTGAAAACTTACTGTTCCTCTCCAGCCAAATGGTTCAGCAAGTCTTTACAAGAACCAATCTCTAAAGCTCTCTCCCTCTTTTGGATAAGCCCCAAACCCACCAATCTATGGGGAACGACCCAATTTTGACCTAACTCCCTAATCATAGCTCTCCAAACCTCCATCGTGTTAGGATAATGGATCAATAAGTGAAAATAGATTCATCTCTAAAACGTATTAGACAGATATTCAGGAGAAAGAGGCCCTTTTTTCTCAAATTATCCACTTTTAGAATCCTCAAAAAAATGAATAGGATTGTCTTGTATGATTTCTTTTCTCTATTTATTCCTTGTCATCAAATCAATTACCCATATATGGTCAAGTAAATTATTTTTTCTATTCCACCATCTACCAATCTGCCATCTTGATTCTGGTAATATCCTCCAAATGACTATAACAAAATACACTTTGGACTCTAATAATGATAAATGTAATACACTGCACACTATTTTATTTTCTTATCAATCTATAATAGCATAAAAAATACAAGTCAAGAAAATCATATAATACAATGTATATTATATTTAATTAATCCAATCGATTTGAATCTTTATCTGATGGAATTGGGGTATATCCAAATGTTATATAGTTATAAATGAATCTTTTTTTTTTTTGATAAATAAGGAAAATTTTGATGAAAACCAACTAATAAAGGGGATAAAGTGGACAACAAGCACAAGAAGTACAAACAACCTGCCCCAATCCAAAAGAGACATCCCTTACGAACAGAACACCATCGAATCCCACTTGAAAACCCACGATTGATAAGAGCCTAGGTTCCTTGAAATGCGGGAATGAAGGCAACCGACGAAAATTTATCCAAAACTAAAAAACAGACTACCAACAAAAAAGCATGTCCAACACTTTGTTGCAAATCTGAGGGGAGGACATTGAAGCTTCAGAAATCCTTGCATTGCACCTCAACCTAATACTCCCATTGTGACTAAGACCACCACTGGGACCACAGTCCCATCCAAGCATAAGGTCTTCCACTGAAGATGAAAAACCCAACTAAGCTTGAAGTGCCACAGCAATGAACTCCAACCCGAAGTAACAAACCAACAATGGATGAAGAGATAATTATCTGCATCTTGATAGCACGTAACACACTGATTAGGCATCACCATTGCATACGTGACTAATCTTTCATAATTGGATAGGATCTTAATTAAATTAACCCCGTGTCTATCCAAATCCACCTTAAACAAAATCTGATTGACAGCTCTAACTTGCAACAACTTGCTTTTTGTTCCTATTGAAAAATTGTTAGTTGTTTCTTACCCCCCCCCCTCCAAAAAGAAAAAGAATAAGAGAAAGACTTCGAAATGAATTTTGTTTGAGCTTATTGATTTCATTTACCTGTACCAGCTATCACCTTGATTTTTCAAGATTGCCTTTTGTTCCACTTCCACTTACACCAACCATATTATACCATATTTTCTACTCAGTCACTATCGTTTTCTATATAAAATAACATTCAATAATTTATCGGAAAAAAAAAAAAAAAAACATTCAATAGTTGTTTTATTCGGATATGGGTTTGAATGTCTGCTTGAAGTATTTTCTATTTTTCTGAATCTTTACATGGTGTTAATGAAGGTCTGGCAGATGCGAACTGGACCCCGTCTTCTAACCTATCAATGCGCTAAAGGTAGCAAAATCCTTCAAGCCTCCTACAGGTTTGGATCATCATTGACATCTCCATCGGCTTATGTTCCTCTTGAAGTTTTCTTGTTGAATGGAGACTCTGGTCAATTCTCAG
>JAOXJP010047493.1:0-16162 GCA_025762735.1 Platanus orientalis
GTATCTGGGAAAACACCATATAGAAAATCAATGAAAACCAATGAACAAGATTAAAGGTAATCCCCGTGATTTTTTTTTAGTAGAAGGCAATCCTAATTAATCTGCAATTTTTTTTTTTTTTTTTTTGGTAAAGAGAGCTAAAGCTCATTTTCATATATTGGAAAGAGTTACATTATTCTTTTTAGACATAATGATTGATTTCAATACATCATCAATTGATTCAGGGTTCCATGATCCCTCCATTTGTTTCATGGTTGCAATTGAAGCCATTTGGTGCGCTGCATTGTTGCAATTCCGTGGAACATAAGAATTTGTGGTAGTTGAGTTTAATAGATTCTAGAAATCCTAAATGATTTTTTGTTATTCTCCATGGAGGTTTGAGAGTCTTATCAAGGAGGATTTTAGTGATTGCCTGACAATCTCCCTCAATGATGGTTCCTTGTGCTTAAAGATTAGCAACTAACTACAATCTAAGGAAGAATCTCTATGCTTCAGTTTCCTCAACAAAGCCTCCATGAATCACTTTGGAGGAACCTTTGATGAAGGATCCTGAATGATCTCTAGCAATGGTTAGTGTATCTCCTGATTTTAATATAGCCTTGTGGTGGAGGAGCCCATGAGGATGTCATGTTGTTGTTGATTTAAGAGATGTGGAAAGTTTCAAGCAGACCATTGTCAGTTGGACAATTGAAGGTGTGTTGGTATTCATTGAACATCCTGGTTGCTTTATGGATAATGTTGCTAGCTTAAAGGGAAAGATTGTAGAAGACTTTTTCATTCCTATCTTTCCAGATAGACCAGATAATGAGAGCACCCATGTTAAATGCATTTGACTCTAGATATAGAAGGCACCAATCCCCAATCCAATCTTTGAAAGATCTTCTATTTTCTCCGTTCTTCAGACCCATGGAAGAACGAAACCATATCAGTTGTGAAAATTCATAGTTGAAAAAGAGATGGTCAATGGTTTCCATTTCTTTTTCACAAAGATGACAGGATAGGTTTATCATGTTGATGAATTTGGATAGGTTCCCTTTTACTGCTATAGCATCATGTAAGCACCTCTAGATGAACATAGCAACACATGGAGGGATGCTTTTGAATTTCCATAATGTCTTGAAATTTTTTCTAGAGATAACATCCATATTGAGTGATGATGAGGCCTTTCTTTTGGTGAATTGAGTGTATGTATATTTGTTGGTAAAATTCCCTGAAGAGGTGAGAGTCCAAATAAGGTTATAATCCTTATACATGTCCACTTCGCTAAGATGGATCTTCTGTATGGCTTCCATCACATGTAAAGGAAAAATATTTGTCAAGATGTTCATTCTCTAACTTTGAGATGAGTGATCAATGAGCTCAAAAACTTTCTTTTATGAAGATCTAGAGATGTTTTCAGGTACTCTATGAGATGGAATACCTAGGATCCATAGGCCATCCCAAATGTTGATGCTATGATCACTGGCAACTAACCAATAGGTTCCTTCTTTGAGTAGCTCTCTACTGCTAAGAATGGCTCTCCATATGGATGAAGCTGATTTAGCTTGTTTAGTCTCCCATAAGCTTGAGTTCTTCAAATATTTCTCCCTTAGTAGTTAAACTCAAGTGTCGTTCAGGTTTTTAATGTATCTCCATCCCAATGTAGCCATTAATGCATTATTTACTACTTCCATCTCTCTGATTCCCATGCCACCATTTTCTTTTTTGTCTTAAAAAATATTCCAAGCTCTTAAATAAAACATTTTTTTGCCTTCTTGTTTCCCCCACCAAAAGTCTCATTGAAGACTGTTAATATGTATGCAAATAGATTTTGGAATAAGGTTAGTGGCCATGTAGTGGCATGGAATTGATGCGAAGACTAATATAATCAGATTGGTTTTGCCAGCATGGGAGAGTAATTTGCATTTCCAACCTTTAAGTTTGGTTTGGTATTTTTTGAGAAGGAATTCATGTGTGTCCTTTCTATCATCCTTTTACAAGATTAATTTGCCAAGGTGTTTTTCATCTCTTTCCATCAACTGAACTCCGAAGAACTTGAGTATATCTATTTCCCTTTCTTCTTTGACATTCCTACTAAACAAGAAGGCTGATTTGGAAAAATTCACCTTTTTCCTTGTCCAATTTTCATAGATATCCATAGTGAGTTTGAGATTCTCTACATCAAATAAATTAGTTCTTCTAAATATGAATAAATTGTCAATGAACATTAGGTGGGAGAGCTTTGGTGTATACCTATTAATTCGAATGCATTTGTATAGTCCTTGATCTACCATCATGTTTATCATAGAGATAAAGTTTCAACACATAGAATAAAGATATATGGTGAAAACATCCTTGTTTAATGTCACGGGATGGAGATATGCTTCCTTCCAGACTCCCATTATTGAGGATGGAGAATGTTGTTCCTCTTATTCTAGACATAATTAGATCATAAGTTTTGTTTAGGAGGCCAAAACCCTTCAATACCTCACTAATGAAGTCCCATTCTATTTTGTCATATGTCTTTGCCGTATCCAACTTCATAGCGAATCCCCCATTTTTCCTCTCATGGATTTCATAGAGTAAGGATTTCCTAGGCAATGATGATATTGCCTATTATTCGATGCCTAGGTACAAAGGGTCCTTGTGTGGATGATATTAATCTATTCAATCTATAACGTTTGGCTATAATTTTGGTGATCAGCTTGTAGGTGACATTGAATAAGGAATTTAGTTTATAATCTGTAAGAGTTTTTAGTACTTCTTTCTTGGGAACTACGGCAATATAAGGTTTGTTGATCTCCTCTTGGATATAGTTGTCTTTGAATGCATGTTAGACAAGCTTGACCAAATCATTGCCAGTAATGTCCTAAAGTTTTTTTATAAAACATAAGTAGGATTCCATCAGGTCTACGAGCTTTAAGAGTATCCATGGAATTTAGTCTCTTTGGTTTCTTCTGGACTTGGGATACCTACCAAAAAATCATTCTCCTCTTTTGGAAAAGGGTGCTTAGTGAATGTGAACTCCTAATCTATGGGGCTAGGATGATTAGATGTGAATGTCGAATTGAAGTATTGGATGAAGTCCCCTGCTACTATTTTTTCATCATTGGAGAACTCCTTAGAAGGTAGTTTTACAAGACTAATTCTATTTTTCCTCCTATTGAGAGTTGTGATGTGGAAAAATGCAATATTCTTATCCCTTTCCTTGATCCATGAGAGCTTGGACCTTTGCAACCAATAAATTTTCTCTCTTTTGTGCAGCTCATTGAATATGCCAGCTAGTTGCTTATCTCTTTCAAGATTTTCATCAATTAGTACACCCACTTGGACTTCTAGGAGTTCTTTCTTGATTTTTTGAATTTCAAGTTGAAGCTTCCCGAAAGTATCCTTCCTCCGTTGCCTAATATCACCTTTGAAGTGCCTAATTTCCTCAATTGTTGACTGGTTTGGCCTTTTATTCCATGCATCTTCAACAACATTCTTGAAAGAATCATCTTTGAACCACATGGCTTCGATTCTGAATGTTGATCTTATGTTGTTTATAGTTTTATCCAAAGAGAAAAGGATGGGTGCATGGTCATTATTGATCATTGGAAGATGTAGAACTGATGCTTCAGGGTGTTCTAATCTCCAAGTACAATCAGCTAGAGCCATATCAAGTCTTTCTTTGATGTCGAAATTTTATTTTCTTCTGGTTGATCATGTGTACGCTGGTGTCGAGTAGCCTAGGTCAATTAACCCATAATATTTTATCATGTCCTTGAACTCCTAGTGATGGTGATCAGGCATAATATTTCCCCCAAGCCTTTACTTTGGAATTAAAATCTTCAATACAACACTAAGGTTTGCTCACACTATCAGCGAAATGTTTTATCTCATTCCAAGTATCATTTATTTTATGCCTTTTAAGATTACCATACACACACACTAGATATCAGGAAATATAGTTTATTTCATTAAAAATAGACAAAATTATTACATTTGAAGAATGATGTGTGACTTGTACACAACCTCTCTAGCACCAGAATATCCAACAGAAGGAGTCATGACATGATTAATAGCACCCTAGCACCTAAATACCTTTTGAAATATACTAGTTGACCAGTTGTTTCATAAATGAAAGCAAGTGAAGCTTGGGTTGAGTATAGTAATGATTTGAGGGTGAGAACCATCAAGTACATAAACCCCGACAATTCCTTGATAAGACTTTCATGGAGTCTATGGCTGTTGTGGGAGAACTGCCAACCCATTAATTAGTATTGTTGTTTGTAACATCATTAACTATTTGTCAGCCAAAAAATGATTTGTGGGCCTACTAATGCCACGTGAGCACAAATTTTGGTCTTCCCTATGACCCTAGGCACTGGAGCCAATAGCAAGAAAACCAAAACTAGATTTTTAGTAGTCTATCGAGCCACCGATTTAAATAAAATTAGGTGATTTAGGAAGGGTAGGGTACTACCTTCCAGATGAGTTCTCAAAGAAATGTTTTTTAACCACTTTCACACCACAAATTAATTAAGAAACAATAAACTAAAAATTATAAGCTGCACCTAAACAAATCATACTTATAGATTGTCTGTTGATTAAGAGATGGAACAAAATGCTTTGAATCAGACCAATCACAAGCCAAGTGATTTTGGTTTCAACAAAGATATAAAAACCTAAAAATACAATGTAAAGGTAATGTGCTAGGACAATTTTCTAAGGCAATTCATCCTAGTATAGATGATCAAGGATAAAAACCTGAGAGATCAGGTGGAAAAGGGTAGATCAATGTATTGAATGATCGGGTGACACCCATTCCTTTGCATGCTTTGGTATTTATAGAGTTTCATTTCCTTTGTTCACCATCTCAGTAGTTTCTTCAGTTTGCCCCATGTTTGGGTGATCGTGTTTAGTCCATCACCTAGTCGTGGCAGTTCCCATGCCTCCTCCATTTTCTAAAACTCTTTTGCACCTAACTCTCCACCTTCCATGATCCAAAATCATGGCGGTTGGAAGCTCCAATAACTTTTCTATTTTTTCTCAACTATTTAGTATCTATCTTCATGAAAGGAGGAAGAAGATGTTGCCTAGTCAAAGTCTTCTTTAACTTATGTTGTGTTGAGTCAGCAGTCCAACTCAATGCCCTTCCTTATTTGAATTTAAATAATTAAAATAAAGGTAAAAGCAGCCAAAACATCTCTTCACGCCAAAAAATCCTCTTTCCCGATAATAATTGTCTCTTCTCTAGATTTGACGGCCCCTTTCAAATCTATTTAAATCCTTCTTTAGTCCTTTCATTCATCATCTTTCACTTTTCTTTTTCTTCTGCCATTATTCCGTCTTTTTTCTTCAAACTGAATGGCCTCCTCTTCTGCTTCCAACTCTCTCCAGTCTAAGCATTCTTTACTTCCTCGAATCGTAAGTCCAGACCTTCACGAAGAACCTGTTTTCACTTTAAATGACAATGGGGGCCCCCAGTATAGGTCCCTCTTTTTTCTCCTATATCCCTCCTCCAGTAACAACCATATACCCACTTTTCCTAGAGGAAGCTTTGTTTTTTCAAAGCTATTTCCTTGATTGGGACAAATGGTTGTCAAGGAATCCCTAGAGACCTAGCCCAAACCAAACGACCTTTAGATCTCATGGCTTGATAGAGTGCAGGCGGCACATGGTCATACATGGAGGGAACTTGACATCTTCAAAGCCATCCAACTCTCTCGATATCATCTTCTGGTTGACAGGATGCTTCTTTCTGCCACTATTAGCTATTAGAGTCTAGAGTCTAATGCCTTCTTCTTCGGCTATGGTCTAGTGGGAATCACCATGATGGACATAGTAACCTCCTTGCCTTGAAGTCATCACAATAATTGTCATTTGATGTCTCTAATGCACACATCTCCTATAGATCATACATATTAGCCGAAGTAGGAGTAGAGGACACCCCCGTCGATAGGAAGGGACATTGCCCCTTCCGCCTTTGTTGGATTTTCCATTTCCTTCTATGTGCTTAGTCTGCTCAAATGTCACAAGAATTTGGCCATATGTTAGTGCTTTAGCTGTAGGCCGAAGGGTGGCCTTAGCTCCTCTTGTCCTATCGTACACCTATCGAGGGCTCTAGAATCTTCACAACTGCAAGCGCCATCCCCTTGGAGGCCCATACTAGTTGATTCAGCTATGGCTTTACGAATACTTCCCGGATCTGAATAGCTATTCACCAATCGTTATTGAATGTCGCTAGTCCTATGGCCATCGCTGGATGATTGCTTCTCAACAAAGGTTCGAATTTGATTATTTCTTCTCTTTCTTTCATAATTTATCAGTTAAATGGATAAGAAATCTGCTTTGACCCTTTGAAGCATGGCTAAATGGTCCTACTTGGTTCACCACTCTATATTCTATGGCTGACCCCACAATCGTGGAGACATAAAGGCAGATGTGGCCAAGCTTCCTTATAGCCAGAGATCTGCATTTTGGTGGACAATTTGACAATAACCCCAGGGTTGGGTTTGAAGTGTATGCCCCTCAACAATTCAGTCGGTAGTTTGGTTTTGTCAGAGGATTCCTGCTCTTCCGGCCTACTTCACCCTTAATTACCCCCCTTGGGATAGAATTATCATAAATGGACTAGAAGGGGAAGAAATGGTTATGTTTGTGTCTACCCAGTATCAAACTTTACAATCTCATTTTGTATTTCTTGAGTTACCCTATGATCCTTCTTTGTTGGCCGCTTTCTAATCTTGGTGGAACCTATCTTTTAATAGGACCCTGATCTCCTCATACTTTAACTCTCTCATTGCTAGACTCCTGCCAAATGACTCTAAGAATGGTTCATCCCCTATTTTTAGAGAATTAATTAACCCAACACCTATCTATCCTTGGCTGAAAAAAGGTCAATCTACTGCCATCCCAAACCCTGAAGGTGGTCGTACTCGAACTCGTGGGAAGTCAATTCCCACCAAGACCACGAAAGCTGCCTTTGATGAAGCAAAGAAAAAGTCAAAGAAAGTTCTAAAATAACCAAATAACTTTTGGTCTTTCTTCTATTTTCTTACTTTGTTGATCTATGATTAACCTTTCTTATATTTCTTTTATAGAACCCTCTTTAGTCAAAGAGATTCGATCAAAGAAGAAGATGGAAATCTCTCATTCCAAGACCATAGATGTTATTTATGACCCTACAAAGAAACCTAAGCGACTGGTTGTGAAAACTTAGGTTGTCAAACTTGACACTTCTAATGAGGAAGAAGAAGACGAAGAGGAACTTCAATCAAGCAAAGAAGAAGTGGTGGAATGAAAAGGGAGAAAATAAGATGAAAATTCTGGGGATAATCATCCGGATGTTCCTTTGCCTGAGATGCATCCAAAAGAGACTGAGCAAGTACCCATTGCAACAACAGAACAAGTTATAGAAGCCCTAAAACAATCTGATGGTGTGGTGCTACTATTGGGTTATATGGGCTAACCGAAACTTTCTTCATTCCCTGAGGCATCCCCTATTAGCTCTAAAGAAGAAGTATCCCCAGGTTTAAGACTTTAATTGGTTGAAGAAGAAGAAGAAGAAGGAAAGGCGGATGAAGATATCCCAAAGAAGATTATTGATGAAAAATGGCCATCACGATTTCTCTTTGTGAAGAGGAAGTTGTAGAAAAATAATTCGGTCACACCCCCTTTTAGTCCTTCAAAAGTCCATCCCCATAACCCAAATACTCTAGTTAGGCCGATAATGTCTTTACCTACTTTAATAGCAAAGCAGAGTAAAAGATACATCCCATCCACTAGTTATATATCTCCTCCTATTATCCTATTTCCTCTTGTTGAAACCACCTCAGTTCCTTACGCCCAAGAAGTGACTCCGCTAGACTTGGTTTCGTCAGTGCTTCTTTAAACATCCTTCATGTCAGTTGGTTTCCCTCTTTCCATTCTTGGGGATGAAACCTCCATTCTTGATCTTCTGGAGGAGCTCCTACACTAATCTCCATTAGAGGAAGTTTTCCCTTTGTCTAAAGTTATCGTTGAGGTTTGCACTACATTGGAGCCTCTACTTAGACTCTCCTTTGACCAATTGATTCATCCTTCTATACAAATGTCTGTAACTTTGGTTATTAAGTTGTTGTGAATGAGGGATAATCTGACTACTAATCACTTTGGAGAGATGGCTAACTACCTCCAGAAGATCTTGGGTTATGCTTCTATGGGCATCGGGGAAAAACTGGGAGGGTCTGCTCACCCCACTTCAGGGAACTGCACCCGACCTATTTGGGTCGACCTTTAAGCTTAGGTTTAGAGTAACCACTAACTCGGGTTTTTACAGGCGGGGTTGGATGCTTACCTCCTTTCTAGGGGAAAGGAGGGTTATGGGCCTTTTTGGAGCCCATGTTAGGCATTTGGGCCTAGGGTTGACTCTCAGACTGGTTTAGTTTCCAATGATTTGGGTAAGCTATTTGGTTGTAATTGGGGAAGGTGTTAGGCACCCCAATTACCCACCTTTTTAGGATAACTCCTCTAACCTAGCAATTTCCAAGTGATAATAAGAAAAAATGAATTGATAATGTTCTTTTAATTTTTATTGGTCTAGACCACCCCCATGGTGTGATCATTGCAATTAAACCTAAGACATAGTCTTTGACTACTTACATAACCAATCTTGTATGGTTCAATGTTCTTAGGGTTTTGTCGGGATCAAACTGCATGTAGTTCTAGGGGTTTGTAAGTCTCAGTAGTCAAGTACATCTAACTGTGGGAGTGAATAAAGTGTTGTTCATTTTAGGGTGTTTATATACTTAGAGAGTATTCCTTGCTACTAAAATACGTTAGTGAAAGGGGGTTAAGACTGTGTTATACCAATGTAAATGTTTTAGGGATCTAATTAGGCTATGGCCAAGTCCTAGGGTCTTTGGATCGTGAACCAGTGCGACATGACCTTAGGGTAAGGTGGAGACTGTAAAAAGTTAGGAAGGATTGAAAGGTAGTGGTTGGGTCAGGTTACATAGCCGGATTGTGCTGGCATAGCAGTCACGACATTAGCATTGTCTCCTAGGTAAAACTCAGGAGTTGGATACTTAAATGTTTGATACTAGGCTTAGTCTATGTACAAGGGTTAGACAAGGTTTTTAGAAGTTGGAATAGGGTTTTCTATGGTTATGGACATGTGGAATTTCATTCTCACCTTCTGATTTATTAGAAAAGGGTAAGATTGGAATTTTCCAATCAGTACGCCTAATCTTCATATGTATGCCTAATTTTGTAGTACACCTAATCTTCATAGTGAAGTGATTTTAGGCGTATTGTCCTTGATGGTCCCGACTTGGTTATTTCAAAAAAACTAGGTGTTAGTAAGTCTTTTCTTAAGGTTTTCCAAGGGTTTGTGGATCTTTTCATACCATGGGACATACAAGGACAAAAGGATGGGGATTTCAAGTTAGTACGCCTGATCTCAGGCTGTACGTTTGAAATAGGCAGTATGTCTGATCTCAAGGTGTATGCCTAAAGTAGGTAGTAATCCTGAAATAGCTTGTACGCTTGAATTTTAACTAGATTAAAATTCAAGCATACTGTGGACAGTCCACACTCAAATGGGTATATCTCTCTTTACAAAACTCAGAATCGAGCATGGTTGGTCTCTTTGAAAAGCTGAGAGAGATATTTACAATGAGGTATAATGATCTAGGGTGGGTTACACCTGAAATAGGCTGTACACCTGATCTTTAACTCAATTAAAGTTTAGGGATACAGGTTTTTTAGGCGTACCAATTCTGGGCAGTAATCCAGTAGCCTAAATTTTTTTTGGATTTTTGAGGCACTTCCTAATGTCCAATTGGTCTAGAATAGTGTGGGCAACTAGGTTAAGACCTCTAGTATGCCTCTAAAAAATTTCACACCCATTGGCCAAGAATAAACCACTCTTTGGAATTTCCAAAGGGGCTGTGTTTTGTGTAGTTTTACACAAACCTCTATGAAATCCCAAAGTTGTGGGGCCCATTCCTGGAGTTATACACATGGAGTTGGTATCAAACTTGGAAGACAACTAATAGAATATGTCATAAAGCTACTATACAAATTTGAAAGCAAAACAATAATCCTACACAAAGTTATTTAGCAAACACTACAGATAACTAAAATGATATTGGCTAAAAGTAGCAAAGAAATCAATTCAAGAAAAATTAGAAGGAAAATATGAAAATATAAAGAATTAACTTGTAAAAATTAATTTAGATTTATGAATAAGTTAAATAAACAATAAATTGAATATTCTATAAAAAGCATAAATGACGAAAGAGTAAAAATTTGGGAATCACCCATTGCTAAATCTATGTTATGTAGAACACAATAGCACAGTGAACAAGTGGGGTCCACTTCAAGGGAAAAATGGTGTCATCTAGGACTCAAATTTTGTGGGATGGTAAATCACTATGTTAGTGACTCTCTGTTCAAAGTTGAGCTCCAAATTCAAAGTATGGAGGGACTTTTGGTCCCTGTACCATGGGTGGTTCAAAAGAAAACCGCAGGTGAGAGACAATGTCGCACCATAGGATTGCTTTAAGGGGTTCATGGGTGGGTTGATTATAGTAAGAGGGGTCTAAGGATACAAGAAAATGAAGAGAGGGGAGGGAACCAACCTAGGTATGAAGCTTTTCTTTCTTGTTTTCTCTTTCTCTTTCTTTTTCTCTTTCTTTCTCTTCTCTCTTTCTTTCTTGAGTTTTCTTCTATTCAAAATTGTTCCCCTTTATGAGCCCAAAATTGTAAGGTTTTATAGGTTAGATGAAGGGAGCGTGAGGTGGAGAGGATGAGGTGGAAGGAAGGAATGAGTGGAGGGGAAGGGGGTGAGGTGGTTGGTTTCTAGAAGGGAGTGAGGTGGAGGGGGGCAGGTGTGTGGTCTTTATAAGGAGGTGGGGGAAGTGAGAGGAGAGAAATGAGGTGGTGGGGCCCAAGCTAGGTGTGTGGTGGTGGTGAGGAGATGAAAGGGGTGGTGGAGAGGGGGTGTGAAATGGGTGGAGGAGGTAATGAGGTGGAAGGGGTGGTGGGGCCCATGGGAATATGTGGTGTTGAGGAGAGGTGCAAGGGGGTGAGGGTAGTGTTCCTTAAGTCTCTACCCTTCATTTAGAATATTCCAAATGAGGGGTAGAGGATTTAAAAATTTTCTTAGGGGCATTTTGAAAAAAACTAACAGTTTTTTAAAAGAGCAATGACTGTTTTTTTTTATTTTTCCCCTTTACTGTCTGGGTTTACTTTTTAGGTTTTATAGCTCCAAATGTCTCAAGGTTTATGATTTTTTCTCCTCTCGTATATTCTAGTCACAATGTAGCTGTCAGAATCGGATTTAGAGTAGGGTAAGTGGGTCAAAACTGACTCTGAACAGCTCTGCGATGACTTGTACCTATGTAGGAAGGGTAAAATGGTAAAATTAATTTTTGAAATCTTGATATAAAAGAAAACCTTTGGAGTTTGTATGACACAAGCTCTAACTGTTCACAAATCTGATACCCAAGTCAAAAAATATGTCTGAAACCCTGAACTGTCCTGGACTAGACTTCTTATAGACTTAAGACAGGTTTTTCCTAGAATTGAAGTGGACATATTAGAGATCGTGGTTGTCTAGACTTTAGAGCTATGAGTCTACAGGGCCCTGCTAGGCAAATAATCTGATTCTTGGTGAATTTCTGAGAAATTCTCGAAAGAAGGTGATTTAACTAAAAAATACACGCTGAACTTGTGAAGAACTAGGTCATTGAGCTGTATTGGGTCTATGGATGGACTTTTCTATTAAGGTGTTTATCAAAGATCTTGAAAAATCTTAGAACATGGGCCTAACCTTGAGGGATTTAGATTACTGAAGAGTTCTCAGAGGTTCACTGAGTATTCATGGCTGATAGAAGTAATTTGAGGGAGAATGGGATGATTGGGGAGCATTGAGGCCCTTGTGGTTTTTCTTGGGGAGATCTTGGACTTGTCTACATGGGGCCACTAATTAGATGAGTTTCTAATTTGTGACAAGCTTTCGGGGATTTACCGAGGGTCTAGTTTTTTATTGAATTAGTGTATTTTGGGGTTATGAGGGTAAAATAGTAATTTTTCTAGCCTTTTATGCTTTAATGTGGGAAGATTATGAAGGCCAAAGAATCCTGGAGAAAATAGGTCAAATAGCCTAAAGTTGAGTTTTTTAAAGGTGTAGGGGTAAAATGGTAATTTTCTAACCCTTTGGGATTTCAATGTGGGAAGACTTGTAAAAGTTGGCAGATAAAGATGGCTTCATCTTTTGTCCCCATTCTAGACAAAAGTAACAAACTAAGGGACTCACAAAGAGATTTTGGGGAGCTCTCTCTAGAAAAGCTATGGGACCTTGGAAGGTCAATGCTATACACCTCTTTTTTAAACATCAAGATTCTAATTTGGTATATAGATTGATGGACTGATTTACAATGTTGTCTTCATCTGAGGTGAACAACGTTACAGCTTTTGTACCCTCTGCCCCCATTATGGGCAAAGTTTATAGACTGAAGGACTCAAGGAGAGATTTTGGGCAGCTTTTTCTCTGAAAAACCATGGGACCTTTGAGGGTCGATGCTATATACTATTTAGGAATACCTCTAAGGGTTTACATCATAAATTAATGGAATATATAGACTATGGATCAATCTATAATGGTGTCATCATCCAAATCTAACAACATTACAATCTTGTACCCTTTGCCCCTATTCTGGACAAAGTTTACAATCTGGAAGACTCTGAGCGATTTTGGCTAACTTTCTCTAAAAAGCCATTGGACCTTGGAGGGTCAATGCTATTTACTATTTAAGAACACCTTTAAGTGTTTACATCATAAATAAATGGAATATATAGACTATGGATTGAATCTGTAATGGTGTCTTCATCTGTGAACCACACTATAGTTTTTTAGACTAATTAGAGGAAATTTTACAACGATTCTTTCCTCAAAGCCAGGGTGGGATCCCACGAGATTAGTTATTGTGCCTTGCCCCATAATAGCATCCCAGTTGCTATCACGGGAGGCATATCACACAACATTTGGAATGAATGTGACTCGTGCTTATGTCTCAATATAAGCCTTTTCACCGAGGTTGCCTATGCTCAACTAGTCAGGTTGTTGAAGTGGTGGCATGTTTGGTCAGCAACATAGTCGGGAGATGTTGTCGAGCTCTCATCGGGAAGCTTTGGGGGTCAAAGCTGACCATGCTAGACAATAGTTGTCTGAACCTTATATGATGTTGAAATCGTGGTTCAAAGTATTGCTAGTCTTAGGGACTGAATTTATCGTGTTACCTTTGTTGCATCAGGTAATACTACGAGGTGACCTTAATGAGTCATGTGACTGATAACTAGCTAAATAGCGGGGGTCATTTTGTTGGTTCGACCTATAACAAGATAAACTGGGGTGCCCTATGTTGCATCAACGTGGCCTTTATCAGGACCTGCAAGAGATGTTGTTTCGCTCTCTTTGGAAAGTTATGGATGGTCTATATTTATCAGGTGTTGTGAGGGCGATTTTCTGGTCTTAAGTGAACATAAGAGTTTTGTGTTATGGATCTAAAAATTACACAAACTTGTGGAACGAATTGCATTACTTGCTTGTTTGATCAACAAGTATTATGGTTTTACCATTCCTTACAATGTCTCGACGTGACAAGATGCAAGTGGAGGGCCTAATCAAGGTTTGTTAGGAGTTTTTAAGGCTTTCTCATAAAGCTGTGGCAATTTTGAAAAATCAATGCTATGTATTTCTTGCGCGAATTCCATCTGAGGGTTTACATCCTGCAAAAAATAGATAGGCTATGGGATGAAATGGCATTGCTCACACCTGAAGAGAAAATGCCGACATGCCTTCTTGTAAGATCACAGCCAACGTGAAGTTACCAAACCTATGAGGCATAGTCAGGGCTTGTTGTGTTGGGAGAGATTTTTAAGCCTACTCCAAGGTTGTGGATATCCCAAAAGATCAGTGCTAAATATGTCATGATTACTTTTGAGGGATCATTTCATGAACAATAAATAGACTTATGGTATGATGTTCTGACACCTGACTACATCTGAACAGTCAAAATGTCAGAGAGATTTCCTTTCTTGTAACATCATTACATACATGATGTTAATGAACCTTGTGTGGCAGAGTCAAGGCTTGTAGGGAGAAGAATTTGTCAAGCTTGCTCCAAAAGCTATGGTGATCTAGCAAAATAGGTGCTAAATATTATGCCATGACTATCTTGTCATGGATAATAGATAGACTATGGTATGAAGGTGATATTGCTCATGCCTAAAGAGTAGTATCAAGGGTTTTGCCTTCTTGTAACAACACATTGATGTGGAATTACTAAACCTTGTGCTGCAAAGTTAGGGCTTGTTGGGAGAAGAATTTGTAAGCTTGTTTCAAAAGCTATGTGATCCCGAAAGATTAGTGCTAAATATTATCTCATGATTATCTTGTCATGGATAATAGATAGGCTATGGTATGGTGGTGACATTGCTCACTCCCGAAGAACAACATCAATGGTTTTGTCTTTAACTGGTCTGTCAACCAAAATTTGTGAGGCCTGAATCGGCCATGATTGTTTTGTTGAGTGGAAGAAATATTTGTTTATTTTGTTGCTGTTGTTGTTTGTTTAAAATGTGACCTTTAAAAGTGCTAAGAGAATTTGTTGTGTACGAGTTTGAAAATGGCCTTTGAGACGACCAAGTGATGATGTCTTGAGGCCTTTGAGATGGCCAAAATTTTGAAAGTGGTCGACAAAAGGGCCTTAAGGTTTGTTCAGTGGCGGCCTTTAGTATGGCCTCATTGTTTGTTTTGTTTGAAAAGGACCTTCAGTATGGCCACAATGTTTGTGGTTGTTTTCGTTGCTATTTATGTTTGAAGGGGCCTTCAGTTTGTTCTTGTAGTTGTCTGTGTTTAAGGAGGCCTTAAACCTAGCCTATCAGTTTGTTTGAAAACGACCTTCAAAATGACCTCAAGGGTTGTTCTAAATGCAACCTTCAAGATGGCTTGATACTTGTTCAAAAGTTTCCTTCAAAATGGCTTTAAGGGTTGTTCTAAATGCTGCCTTCGAGACGACCTAATATTTGTTCGGAAGTGGCTTTCAAAATGGCCCCTTTTATTCTTATGTGGCCTTAAACATGGGCCATTGATTGAAATGATCTTGTGGTGTTTATGACTTTTGGACCTAGCTGTCCTAAGCAGTTTTGAAGAAGGCACATATCCCATGCTTTGTTGTTGTAGCATGACCAGGTTGATTGATAGATGATCTTAACTGTGACATTTGAGTTGTTTGTGCTTGCCGTGTTTTTATGAAGGACCTTTGTTCCAAAATTTCCTCCAAATAGTTTGATCATGTCCCTTAAGACTTTGGGACAGAGATGAGATCTTGTATGTTTAATCTAGAAAATAAATTGAATATTGTCTACATATGCTACGAAGAATGATTCTTCCTTAAACATGGGTCAGAGTTGGTTTGTGTGGAAGGTATGATGACTTTTCCTTTGCCTTTGGATGTACTTGGATGTTTGAAAGGTGAGTAATTTAGAGTGCCATTTCTGGTTTTCACTCTAAATTTGAACTCTATTGCTTCCTTTTTTGCTCTTGTTAGAAAAGTTACTAACAAGTTTGGGTTAGAGTGCCATTCCTGGTTTTCACTCTAAGCCTTTTTTGCTTTTTTTTTTTTTTTTTGGTGTCTAGAGTGGATGATTTATACTTTGCCAAAATCTAATTAAATGTCTGATTTCTGTACTTTGACTTGTGCTTTTAAAAAATTTATAAGTATAGAAGAATGTGAATAATTTTGTAAAACATAATTCTGAAGGGATGTTTTGTAGGATAAGGTTATGGTTTTGTGTGAAACTCTGAAGTTCTAAAAAGAAGATTATGATTCTGTACATTTGTACCATGTTCTTGAAAGAAAATCATGGTTCTCTACAAAATTTCCTTGTATTTTATTTAGGATTGGGGATTTCCTCTTTTTTTTTAGGAGAAGGTCATGTCATGTTTTTGAATAAAATCATGGTTCTCTATAAAGTTTTTTTAGAGAATTCATATTTTTTTAGAATTATCTTCTCTTCTTTTCTTTTGCTATTTTTTTGTTTTTTTGTTTGCTCTTTTTTTTTTCAACATGAACGGCAACTTGAGGGTAGTTTAACATAAGAAAAGATGTTACAACATAAATTAGTCGAATATATCTTTTATTTTAAGTTT
>JAOXJP010047504.1:0-16162 GCA_025762735.1 Platanus orientalis
TCCTTCAATTGGGCTTAATTTGTAAATTTGAAGCCCATATATGACTTTTGAGTTTTTTGGTGTGTATTTGTGAGGGTATAAGCCCTTATTTGTAATTTGTATAAAATTCAGGCGTCTACACATATAAACAATATGCTTTTTGTCCATGAGGATACCCAATGAAATACATCGATGAGTGCAAGAATCAAATTTATTGCTATAGTGGATGTGATGAGCATAACAAAGACAACCAAAAACTCATAAATGTTGAAATATGGGTGGTGAACCAAAGAAAATTTCATGCAGGCTTTTTCCTTTTAAACTTTTGTGAGTAGGCAATTAATCAAATAAATTGTAGTTAGTATGCAATCACCCCAAAATGAAAGGGGAAGATTCGTTTGAAAACGGAAGTCACATGCTACTTCGATTAAATGACAGTGCTTGCATTCAACTATATCATTTTGTTGTGGTATAGCTATGTAAGAATGTTGATGATACACCCCATTGGTCTGAAGAAAGGATTGCATATTGGCTGAAAAAATTCACTGTCATTATCAGTTCGAAGGGACTTGATATGACAGTTGAATTGAGTTTTGATAAATGCAAAAAAAAAATTAAGATAGGGTAAGTTTCCAATTTATGTTGCATAAGAAATACCTAAGTGCAAACGACTAAAATCATCAACAAGATAAAAAAAAAAATGTGCTCCAGTACGAGGAGGTGTAGCATAGCCACTCCATATATCACAATGAATAAATTGAAAACAAGAATTTGTAATTGTTAAACTGTGAGAAAAAGGTAATCTAGATTAAACCCGAGTATCATCTTCCCCAAAGAGAAAAACCAATGTCCAACTCCGTCAGTTAAACCTGAGTTGGTGGCAACTCCAAAGCAAAACCCAACCCTCGCACCGAAGAAGGGGGTTGACACCCAGCGAGCTAAAGTGCCCCCTAGTGTCCACACACTCCCTATGTGTAATTATTTTTTTATGTACACACACAAACACTGTAAGCACTTACCCTTCAGAAATTGAGTGTTACCAACACCCGGCTCACCAATTAGTACAGGATTGTTTTTTGTTCTCCTTGAGAAGATTTGAATGCATCTTCTTATTTCATCATCTCTTCCTATAACTGGATCAAGCCTTCATGCCTTTGCCATAGCTGTCAAATCTTTTCCATATTTTTCTAAGGCTTCATATTTCCCCTCGGGATCTATTCTAAGCCCACAATGTCAGACTTCTAAGCTTATAAACTAGATAAAAAAAAAAGAAATTAAAGAATCAAACTTTCTTTATATGGACACTAATAAATGAGATGAGATATTATGATGATTATCATTTAAGTAGACCTCTTCCAACAGGGGGAGGTGATGTGGTAGACACCGGGGGAGACCTTCATCTTTTTACATTCATTCATTTCAGAGAACATAAAAAGATGCTACCATTCATTTCTCCCAAAAAAAAAAAAAAATTCCCACAAACAGGGAAAATTGTCATTTTAAAAGAGCTATGGGACCCCACATAAGTGGTTGCATGGGTATCAAGTTTCTCAATTTCAAAGCCTCATATTGGCATTTTCCCAATAGAACATCTAAGTTATCACAGCTCAGCATAAACATTCTGGAGGAACACAACAGAATTATCCCAGATAAATGACTAAGAATATGCTTAAATGCTTAATATGTTCCTATGCTAACACTAAGGCTTGTGTAATTATGGTACTTACTCCCATTTCTAGTATACAAGCACTGATCGGGGAAACAAAGGCAGCCAGAAGGAGATCTTGAACGAAATACTTCACTTAGAAGCACCCATTATCCTAGTAGGATCAATATAACCAGCCCCCACAATACCCTTGTTTCTCCAACAACTATTACCCAGATATTTAGGATGGACCAGCTTACCTATTGTTAACAGGCATCAACAATGTAGGTACAACACACTAAACCATGCTCACATAGGGATTTACCTTTCAAGGCATGGAAGTATTCAATACTAAACCCACAAACCAGGCCACTTCCCCATTGCGATCTCACTATTGTATAGATGCTGTCATTGCCACGAGAGAGATTTAATGTTAGCAAGTGAAGAAGGCTAAGAAAGAAAGCACATGCAAAATTATGAAGCACAAGGCTAAAGAAAAAAGGACATGCAAAATTTGATCTTTCTAATTGAACCAATATTTGCATTTTGAAGCTAAGGAGCATATTCTGTGTTGGGAATGTTAAAGCTACTTGCATATTAAACCAGCAAACCAAATGAGATAATGCTAAGGCTGATTATTCCATAATATCTTTTTTGTGATACTTAATGACCATATTACATACCTCAGACCAAATATTACATCCAGCTTTAACAGAAATTCAAAGGGCAGGTATACACATATTTAAGCTTCCTTATGCATGGCACATTCATATTTTGGGCCTACAGCACCCATATATGTTCCCTTCGTGAGTGCACAAAATCACTGTTGACATATATATATATATATATATATATATATATATTATTTTTCATTTTCAATAAGTGCCTATTGATATAAACCAAAGCAATAACAGAGCACTTTGAGGAGACCAAGGATGATGTGCCCATTATAGAAGGAATGACCCCGATCTGTGTCCTCGTAAACACTAAGTTGTAACTTGTAGATATATCGGATGTTTACACTTAGCGTATTATGCTAAGATGCTCTTTTTCTCATTTATTGAAGCATTATGTGGCATGTGCATTTCATTTGGAATGGTGGCTAAACTTGTCATGTTGTGATAGCTTGCTTGTACCCTACTTGGGATCATGCTAGTCCGTGAGACTTAGGATATTTTTTGGTAGTGAGGAAGCATCCAAAGTATGTGTGTTCGGACTGACTATATACCTATCTCTAACAGGATTTAGTTCAAGTGTGTGTATGTCCATGGGATTTAAGGTTTTATTCTGTGGTGTGGCTATGTCTAGGGTGTATATGCTTGGACTACATACTTACCTATTTCTAATAGGATCAAGCCATCGTAGTTCAAGACACTAATGATGGAAATTATTTTATTTAATTTTATTTTGAAAGAATACTCTATCTTTTTCCTAAGCTGTCCTTTCAGATTTTCCACTCAGTGAGCTTTTGGTGCTCAAATTTTTGCCTAAGTTGTCTTTGAGTTTTCAACTTAGCGATCTTTCTATTCTTCCCTTTTCAACGGGTTTTCACCAAGTTTGGGTATGTATGAGAAGTGGTGTAAAAGCCTTAGCCATGACCATGTGATGGGTCAGATGATTGACATTATTTATGTGAAAGCCTTAGCCATGACCATGTAATGGGTCATATATTTGGCTTTATTTGTAAGAAAGCCTTGAGCTTCTAGGGTATCCTTTTGAGGATGTATTTATATGTTGTTTCTGTTTAGGAGGAAGATACATAAATGTTTTTTGTTCAGTACTTTCGTGAGAAGTATAAAGTTGAACATTGATATCCTCCCTCACTTATACCTGATTTCATTGGAGAAAGGGACACAAATGTTTGTTGTTCAATACTTTCGTGAAAAGTATAAAGTTGAATATCGATATCCTTGGTCACTTGTATCTGATTTATGTGGGTTATATGAGCTAGGGTGGTGGTAAGATAACAAGTGATGATGAGATGGAAGATGCTGATTAGATGGAAGATGGTGATGAAATTGGAGATGGAGATGAGATGGAAGATGGTTATGAGATGGAAGGTGGTGATGAAATGGAAGATGGGCATGAGATGGAAAATGATGATGAACATTATCTTATTGTTATTTGTATCACTTTATCACCATTAAGGTATTTATGATTTTTTTTATGGAAACTAGGTATCATGATTTTAACATTGTGAGGTGTGAGGTATCCATGCCCCCTAGAGAAGTGGATCAAGTAATTGTAATGGTGTAGTGATATGGTTCTCAAAGAAATAGGAAGGTGTGGTTGCATCTATCATGTTTTGGCAGACTGCTTACGTACCCTGAATAGGATCAAGCTAGAACATAGTTCAATTATGGGATTTTGAAAATATTGTCCCTTTTTGTGCTTAGTTCCCTTAACGGGTTAACACTAGGTCTAAGGTTTGCCTAATTTTGTGTCACAACTGCCATATCGATTATCGATTGGACCTGCAAATATTTGATTTTTCTATGAATGGATGTTTTGCTCATGATGCCTTTAAAGGTTTTCATCATGCCTATTTTGTTTTTTGTCCCTCTTTTGTGCTTAGGATTCCTAAACCCAAGTTTGGGAGTCGCCTAATTTTTGTGTCTCGACTGCCATCTTTAGTTTTCAATGAGACTGGCAAAATTTATTCTTGCCATGATCAGATTCTTTTACTCATGATGCTTTTACAAGTTTTTTTCATGTCCTTTCCATCATGTTTTTTAGTTTTATATGTTTGTTTGTTTCTTGTAGCATTATTTCATGCATTCTTGCAATTGCATCTGAGATAAAGGGCTCAGATTTCCTACGTATCCACCATTGGATCAAACCAACGTAGTTCCTTGGATAAGAAATGCCACCTAAGGATAGTATGTTTTCAAGAATCTCGGATTTATGATAGGTAATATTTGGTTGTCTTCAACATCACGCAATAGATAGGCCCTATGAGGGTATGCCTTCTCTATGGAATATGTATCATTTCATTTTGTAGAAAACTTACCTTAATATCTTCTTGTTGGGTAGTCTAATGGTGAGCGAGCCAAAAAGTTGAGATTGTCTTTCTAGAAAGAACAAAGTTTGACCTTATTGTTGTAAGCTCTCTCCATCTTGGCTTTGTATATCTCTATATTTTGTTGATTGGCCAACCTGATTTCGTCCAAGTTCTCCAACTCTGCTAACCGAATCTTAGCACTTTCATTGTCTGTTACACCTTTCTAGATTGCAACCCACAGATAGGGTACTTAGACTTCCACGGGGAGGACAACTTCTACACTAAATACAAGCGAGTATGGAGTCGCTTGAGTGGGTGTCCTATGCATTGTCTTGTATGCCTAAAAGGTCATGGAAAGTCATCCGTTCTAGTCTCTCTTGTGCTTGGAGACCATCTTCATCAGTAACTTACATAGAGTTTTGTTGAAAGTCTTTGCCAGTCCATTGTCCTAGGGATAATATCGGGAGGAATGCTCGAAGTCAATGTTGTATTTTTCATGAGTTTATAGACAATTGCACTAGCAAATGGTTGACCATTATCGGAGATGATCCTATTTGGCACCCTAAACTAATAGATGATGTGGATCTCAAACAAACCGCACAATGTTTGTATGTTTGATTTCCTTGAAGGCTATGGCTTCAACCCACTTGGAAGAGGAGTCAGTTACTGTGAGGATGTACCTATGGTCCTTGGATGAATGTGGGTTAATGGGGCCAATGATATCCATACCCCAATATGTGAAGGGCCAGGAATATGATGTAGCATGTAAGGGTTCAACAAGGAGATGCCCATAATCTCTGTGTAACTAGCACACACAATATTGTTTTACATAATCTATACAATCTGGTATCGTTGTTGACCAATAATAACCTAATCTTTTCAATTGGTGTCGTAACTTAGGACCGCTTTGTTGTGCACCATATACTCTTAAGTGGACTTCTTCTATGATTTGAAGTTCTTCTTACTTAGAGAGGCATCGGAGTAATACCTGATCGAGAGATCTCTTATAAAGTTAATCTTCTTAAAGTGTAAACCATGAGGTATGTCTCCTTATTTCTGTGCCCAGGATGGGATCTCTTGGTTCTCTTCTATCAAAAAGATGCTTGATGAAGGGGATTCACCAATCTTTTCTTGTTATCTCCATTTCCACTTCTTTCTAAATACGTTATTCTAATACGTACAATTCTACATCACAGACCAGTGCATTGTCTTCTTCCTCTGAGACTAGAGATATGACTTGTCATTCTCTAATGTGTATGGTGAGAAATTCATCCTTAGGATGTGTGAGGGACGTTACAAGGAAAGAGAGAGCATTTATCTGACTATTGTAGCCTTTTCGCTCATGCCTTATCTGGATTCCTTGGAATAGGCATGTCAATTCTTTGATGTGCTTGAAGTAAGGCATAAGATTTGAATTTTTGAATCACAGTATATTATGAGGTGTTCGATGGTAGTTCCAGTGCAAGTTTCAGTCCTACTATCAAAGCTTCATACTTAGCCTCATTGTTGGAACATCACTTGCTGAGGGTGAGGGAATGCACGATAACACCATTAGCTGGGGAGACGAAGACAATGCCAACCCCTAAGATCTTATTTTCATTGTCAACATTAGTGTTAGGTGGGCCTAGAGTTTCTCCATCAAAGTTCATCTCCAATTCCTTCTTGATGTTGACTTGCATCACCTCTTCATCTAGTAGACCAAGTTGTAGAGGCAAATCGTCTGGGACGGGGTGTGCTGCTAGGAAGTCTACTAGCCCTTTCCCTTTTATGGCCCTCTACGGGACATATTGCATGTCAAATTCTGACAAGATGACAGTCCATTTTGCGAGTCTTCCTTGCATGGATAGTCGTCTCATAATATACTTCAGGAGATCTGCCCTAGAGATAAGTTATACTATAGTGGTTAGCAAATATTATCACAACTTTTGGATTACGAAGATCAGAGTCAGGTATATCTTCTCAATTGGAGAGTAATTTAACTCGACTCCCACCATTACCATACCTAGATAGTAAAGGGAATGCTCTTTTCCATCATCATTATCTTGTATGAGTAAGATGCCCAAGGACGTATCTAAGACCATGATGTATAGGAGGAGAGGCCTCCTATTAATAGGGCTCATTAGTACCGGTGGATTCATATGCTATCGAAGGCATTCTGATAGGCTTGGTCCCATATAATTGGTACCCCTTTCTTCATGAGTCTAAAGAATGGTTGACATCTTCCTGCCATATTGGATATAAACAGCCAAATGTATGCTAAGACGCCTTGAAGACACTTAAGCTCCATGATATCTTATGGTGGTGGCATTTCTAGTATGACCGTAATCTTTTGAGGGTCTATTTCAATACCCTATGTCTGACTATGAACCCTAGGAATTTCTATGATGACACACTAAAGGCACATTTAAGTGGGTTCATCTTCAGATTATATTTTCAAAACCATTAAAAGACCTTATCCAGGTCTTGAATATAATCTTGTTGCAACTTGGTTTTAGTAACCAGGTCATCAAAATAACACTCAATTGCATCATCTAGTAGGTTTTGGAATATATAAGTCATTGCCCTTTAGTATGTTACGTCTGTATTCATTAAACTGGAGAGCATGACTTTGTAACAAATATTCCCTTAGGTGTTTAGAAATATGTGGCTTCTTCATCTTCTTTTTCCGTTTGGATTTAGTTGTATCCTTAGAATGCATTCATGAAATAAAGAGTCTTATGTCCTGTCGTTGCATCCACAAGAATCTTTATGAACGATAAGGGAAAGTCATCCTTTGAACAGGCATTATTGAGATCACGATAGTCTATACAGATACAGATCTAGCTAGTTTTCTTCTATATTAGCATGATGTTTGTGAGCCATTTAGGATACTTGACTTCTCATATAAACTCTGCATTATGGAGTTTATCCACCTCAGGCTCAATTTGGTCTGCTATATTATGGCAGGGCTTCCTTGGGTGTTTCTTAATGGGTCTTTGGGACTTGTCAATTGTAAAGCAGTGGACTGCCACTTTAGGATTAAATACATGCATCTCCTTGTAGTTCACATCTCTATTCTATTTGAGGAACTCTACATATTAGGCTTGCTCTTCTATAGAGAATAGAGCATTAACAAATGTGGGGTGTGGATCTTCCTCTGTTCCCATGTTTACCTCGACTAGGTCCTCAACTAAGGCATGTTCTCCATCTTTAAGTTTCAAAGATGCAAGTTTAAGGGGTTCGGCATGCGCAATGATAAACTCGTCTTAGGCCAGGTCCTCATTGTACAACTCTTGGTTGGCCTCCCCTGAGTTTTCCATAAATAGACATCCCAAGAGGGATTCATCATTGTAAGCTAGTGGGCCGGCTTCTGCATTGATTGTGTTCACAGTAACCTAAAGCTATCTCTTGTTAGGCGCACTAACCCCTTAACGGTTAAATTTCCATTTCGAGTCCAAAACCAAGTGCTCAAAGTCTTTTATGATGACCTCTTA
Organism: Platanus orientalis; assembly: GCA_025762735.1. NCBI lineage: Eukaryota > Viridiplantae > Streptophyta > Magnoliopsida > Proteales > Platanaceae > Platanus > Platanus orientalis. Next base: position 8,099 of record JAOXJP010047504.1, read on the forward strand.
TCCCTTTTTTCCTTTCTCCATGTTCCTTGTTGGTCGAAACCCACACTTTTAAGGAGCCCTTTTGATAGTTTCACATATGGAAAGATTGAATTTGGGTCTTCCAATATTCGTCTTTTAGGCTTAGACTGTTTCCCTTGAGTTATGGCATTCCCTTCGGGCTGAAATACTACAAGGGTCTTGTAAGGGTCAACCTTTTAGTTGGGTTATTATATGAGAGAGAGGACAATACCCTTAGTAACATGTTCAGGAAGTAGAACTACGTTCTTATTTTGGGATTTGGCCTTTTGTTCCACTTTATAATGTCATGGCTTTCCTGACCCATGTGTAGTGTTGGCTAGGGATTCCAAAGATGACGAATGGGTTGTTGGTCGTACCTTCACTTTATGATAGATGTTGGCATCCGCATAAAAGGCCTCCATTGTCCTAAAGGGATTATCATTGGCCACGATTTTATGCTGTCTATCTTGGGTATTTAATGCATTGGTGAATAGTTGATGTACTAGCTAATATTTATGCATCAATGGTCTACCGATGAGGGCATTGTATGTCATACCTGTATCAATGATGAAGAAAGGTGTCCAATACTCTATCTCCCCAAACCTAGTCTTTAACTTGATAGAGTCCATGGTGCATTGTTAATTTTTGTTGAACCCTTGGATGACAAGACTGTTGGGCCTTAAACATGATACATTAATCCTGATCCATCCTAAAGTCTTGATGGGGAGTATGTTGACTACAGAACAATTGTCAATCGAAACTTTGGATATAGTCAAATCATTAATGTCTCCTATAATGAACAACAACCTATTATGGTAAGGGTCATTTAAGTACCTGTCGGTGTCCTCAAAGGTGACCATGGGCATGAAAAGGCTTTCTTGGATCATTTCTTTCCAAGAAGCTCTATCAATTTCATCATTCTAGGTAAATTCTTTAGGGTACAGATTTTCATAGCTTTAGTGACATTTGCAATTCATCATATATGCTTAGTAAGACTGAGATTTTCTTCAGATAAGATAAAACATTATAAGGGGTTGTCCCCTTAGTTTTCTTGGTGGCCTTGTTATGTTTTGTATCCCAGGAGGCCTTCTCCATATCCTCATCTTGTTGGTTTGTAGTTGGAAATCTTAGTGATAGTTGTTTCCTCAATATTAGATGCATGTAGTGGACCTGCCGCCCTTGTGGTTGGTTCTCAGTTTGGGGTACTAGATTTGTTATGGTGATCCTCAAAATAATGACATTGCATGTAACCATTAATGGGCTAGAGGAAAACTATGAATCCATTAGTACTTCTTCTTCGGTTGTGATGAAGCTTCATTGATCATCATCTAAGTCTCATGAGTTTTTTACTAATGCCAGCATGTCTGATGATATCGAGTCATTACTTTCCAGCTCAAGGAAGGCTATCGTCTCTTGGGTTCCATATAGGGATGAGATATCAAGGGGAATATCTTCCCCATCTATGTAAGTAGAGGCCTCTTTTGTGAACATATCGATGTCCCATTGGTCTGCTGGCAAGGATTGGATTATGTTCCTTATGTGTTGAGGATTGTGCTTGTAAGCCCTTTGGCCTATAGAAGTGATCAATCAACATTTTCTATGAAGATATATGAAAATATGGAAGAGTAAGATACCAATCAAATTCCTTTTCCGTTAAGAACAGTGGGAAGAATCATAACAGCAAATGGTGTGCCATTTTTGGTATCTTGCTCTCTTGTATAAATCTCTCAATATGGTAATGAGGATCTCCTACACCTTCATATAGAGCGAACGTGGGTAATTAGTACCCTTATGGGAAAAGAGTTAGATATATCTCCTCCCTAATGAGTTGACATGTTGTCCCAAAATGCTTTTCGTCCAACACTTGTGAGATCACTATGTCAAGTGGCCCTTCGAAACCTTCATAGGTCTATGTTCTTTCAAACTATCGCAAAGGGTCTAGATTCTATTCCATATTGCATGAATTAGTGAATGAAAACTTCCATTATCATATCCAAACTACAAATGGATCAAGCAGGTAAGTCCTTGTACTAATTTAATATGGTCCCATCAAGGAAAAGGGTAAACATTCGCAATAGAAGTGTTGTGTTATGCATCACCTCATGGCAAGATATCATAAATCGAAAGAGGTGCGTTCAAGGACATTGGTGATCTCCTGTGATGGACTAGATGAAGGCAAGGATCGCATATCCTTGAGGAAATGGTTCTGGATAAAAAAAATCCTGGTAGGGAAAGTTTGTGTTGCTTAAATTCCATAAGGTTTCTTAGAAGAAGTTGCATCTCCTTGGTGATACGCGAAACTGAGTTAACCTTTGTCTATATAGTGGAGCCATAGGAAGAGGAGAGTTGTGGATATACCCTTGAAGGTTGTAACAAACCTCGTTTCTTTATGTTCAATCTCCCAAATTTGTAAAACCTTCATCTTAAAATAGTCTCTTTATGTGAGAGTTCCTATTGCCAGATTGATACTGAACCAAGAAGTGGCCTTTTCCCACTGTAGGTCTTCTCGCTATCCTGAAGGTAGCACCTGCCTATCCTCAATGAAAACCATTCTACAAGGTACAATGAGTTACTATGCATTGTCCTCTTGATAAGATTAAGAAGTTAACTCTAGCATGTACTCTTTTATTGTATAATTGGTACTCGAAGGGGTTGCTCTAGAAAATCCACTAGCTAAACAACTATCTTGTCTTTCTTTGGCTTGGGTTTCTTTGCCTTCCACTTGATCACCCCTTTTAGTTTTAGTGGCTACTTTTTGGCATGCTTGTCCATGTTCCTTCTTATAGGGTTTTAAGTTGCCTTCTCAAGCTGTAGTCGCCTTTTTCGGGTAGCCTTACTTTTAAAGATGGTCCACTTATCTTCCCTTTTAAAGCCTATATTAAGCTTTTCTTGTGGTATATGGCTGCCATGTCCGTCTAATTCATCGGTTACAAAGACAAAATTAGCGACAATGGGTTTTTCGATTTCTACATCAAGGGCTATTTTGCCCTAATCAATGAGGTCTTGGAGCTTGTCTTTTAAAGATGAAACACTCATGGACAGTGTGCCCCAGCAAGCAATGGTACTTACAGTATTTGGAATCAATGGCATTGCCAACTTCTCCCTGTCTCTTAGGTTCTGGGAGAATGATACCCCTTTTTCCATGGTTTGGTGGAAAAGACTTTTTAGGTCTCTTTCAAAGAATGTGTAAGTTCTTTCATGCCTTTCTTTATGAAAAGTCTCCTAGAAGCTAGCTTTTCTTGTGTTACCTTAGCCTTTTCCTTGGTGATGATCCTAGTAGGTTGCTTTTTAATTCCTATTAAAGAGGATTTCAGCTTGTTGACCACTACGTTTCCCCTTCTTTCTCTTTTATTCTTAATGATCTTCTTCTTGAGGTCATGGGCCTTTGATATCAGATTATCAAACCCTTAGGAATTCTAATGGGTGAGGCACACCAATAACACGTACCATAAGTTGTTCAGGCACATACATATGAGTTCTTGTGGTGTAAAATTTTGGTTGCAAGAGTATGTGAGGTTTAGCTACCTATTGATGTAGTCGGTGACAACCTCGTCCTCACGCCACATCTAGTGTACCAATTATGTGACCCCAATAGTGTAACACCCCACACATGTTTGCACATATTTCACATATGTGTCGTACATACCTCCCACATATATTGTACGGACATGTTACACCTATTTCACACACACTCAGAATGATTTAAACACATATGTATTGAGCTATAAACTTGTACAAATTTAGAGACACAACAATAAAAATATATAAAGAATTTTTTAGAAAACTATCTATCATTAGAAAGGTTCGGAAATCTAGTATCCAACGAACCAAACAATGAGTGAATTCAACATCAAACAAAGAGATATGAGTGTTTGAGTGCAAGAGGGAAAAAGCATGAAAAAAATTCAAAATTTTAGGCCCAAGCCGATCAAGAGGACCCCCAATCGATCTGGTTAGGGAAGCCCAATCAATAGGGGGTAGGCTTGATCAATTGGCCTTGGGTAGCCCGATCGATCGAGTACCCCTAATAGATTGGCCCTTTGCGGTCATTTTTGGAAAGTCATTATTTTATGAATTTTCAACTTTAGGAGTTTCCAATTGATGTAGAAGTCTTCATGGGTCTATATATACGAATGCTTTTGACCTAATTCTACATAGAAATCCTAAAAAGGAATCAAAGAGCAAGAAGAAGAGAAAAGTTAGGTTTTACAAGGGATTTAAGGATTTTTGAAGAACTTGAAGCTTAAGAACGAATTTTCAAGCAAAGAAGTACGAACACCGGTAAAATTTGTTTTGTTTTCATTCTCTTAGGATCTTAGAGGTGCTATAATATCATTTTACAAAGGATTGTGATTGTTTTTCTCTGGTTTTTATTTGTCTAAGTTTTTAGAATTAATATTTTGTAAATAAAATCATGTCTACTAGTATGTTATGCTTTGTTTTTCATTCCTAGGTTCTTAGATCTATGGTAATCTCTGTTTTAAATCCATTTTGCGTGACTTTCAATCCATTTTGCATGATTTTCAATTCATTTTTTAAAAGTAAAATAGATGATCTATATTTTGTTTTGAACCTGGTTATGTTCTTAAAAGTAATTGCCCCCCCTTTTTTTTTGCAAAGGATTCTACATGTTTTACTTCAAATTTTCATTCAATAGGTTCTTAGTGTTCTTGAAAACTTCATTTTGCAAAGAAAAGTGTTGATTTCATCTACTATTGCTAAGATTTCAAAGGATTAATGTTTCTAAATAGATTTGTAATGTTCTCAAAAGATAATATGTAGTTTGTTCTTAGGAGGATTAAGCAATCTATGTTATATTCGTTTTGAATTAGTTTATTATAAAAAACTTTGTATAAGATAGTTATGTTTTGAATGAAACTGGAAGATAATGATATTTTTTGTTATAAGGCCACCCTGCTTATCAAGGGGTTTGATTGATAGAACCCACCTCACTAGGTATATAATGCAAATTGTTTACATGGATCCCTCACTACTAGTAGTTTCCTCTCATCAAAGTGTAGGTGCGAATTACTCTAGCCCTTCTCACTAGGGTATAAATGATGCGAACTATTTTGACCCTTCTCACCGTGGTACAAACAGTGTGAACTATTATATGTACTAGCCTTGATGTTAGTTATATGTTCTGTTCTATTTCAGTTCTATTATTTGTTTCTAATCTATTCTATTTTAATGAATTAAAAGTATTTGATCTATTTTGTCTTTTGTTCTGCACATGATACTGTATTTTTATAACATGCTGAGTACTATTAAAAGAACGATTAAGAATTGCATCATTCTATATATTGTTTAGTTTATATGAAAATTATCTATCTTGTAAATCTGAAATTGTACTAGGTCTTGATCCTATGTTTCTTATAATTTACCTATTTTTTATTGAGCTTGTAAAGCTTACCCTAAATTGATACTACATATGATGATAAGGTAGCTGAGTAGCAGTTCCAGATAAAGAGAGCTGGAGTCCTAGATGGAATTTGATTTATGCCATGAGACATTGAGATTTTTACACATATGATGAGGATTTTTATTTGATCTATTTTGTCTTTTGTTCTGCACATGATACTGTATTTTTATAATATGCTGAGTATTGTTAAAAGAACGATTAAGAATTGCATCATTCTATATATTGTTTAGTTTATATGAAAATTATCTATCTTGTAAATATGAAATTGTACTAGGTCTTGATCCAATGTTTCTTATAGTTTACCTATTTTTTATTGAGCTTGTAAAGCTTACCTTGAATTGATACTACATATGATGATGAGGTAGCTGAGTAGCGGTTCCAAATAAAGAGGGCTGGAGTTCTAGATGGAATTTGATTTATGCCATGAGACATTGAAATTTTTACACATATGATGAGGATTTTTACACATATGCTAAGTCTTGATCCAATGTTTCTTATAGTTTACCTATTTTATATTGAGTCTGTCAAGCTTACCCTGAATTGATACTACATATGATGAGGAAGTAGCTGAGTAGCAATTCTAGATAGAGGACTGGAGTCCTAGATGGATTTTGATTTATGCCATGAGACATTGAGATTTTTACACAGTTGTTTATTTCATTTTTAGTAGAGACATCTTATTATTTTAGTTTGGTTTATTTTAGTTTATTTAAAAAGGTGTGTAATATAGTAGTGGATTTTAGTGGTTGGATTATTATTTGATTTCTATGATTCAGGTTAATGTTAAACATACAAGTTTATGGATTATTGTTATAGATTATAGATTTTATTTATAGGTCAAACTTATGGAATGGAATGGTTATGATTAATGATTTATTTCCGCTACGTATGTATGTTATTGTAAAGAAAAGAGGAAAAAATTTATATGGAATTAAATGGTTTATGATTGAATGAATTAATGTCACATGCCGAAATTTATAGCCTTATTAGTATGGGTTTTGGGGTGCAATAGAGTTAGTATCAGAGCTTTAGGTTTGATGTTCTATAGACTTATATGATGGAGCTCTAAGTTTAGATTCCAAAAGACAAACATGTAAGGTCTAGAAACTATCAAAACTAGAAAACCATAGGGGATGAACATCAGAATAGTAGAATGAGATCTTAGAGGCATAAGAACTTACGATGATATTATATGATCTGGTTTTGATAAAGTATGACATATTTGAGGATGATTTGATTATTTTAAGAAGTTTGACATTGAGTATATTTGATTATTTTTAGGAAAAAATGCTACCCCATAGGTTTACTACTTCTACTAATCAAGCTAAAGCTGGGGACCCTAATGGAGAGTTAAGATCTATCAGAGAGTTAGCTGATGTAGTATATTGCCTTGTGTAATGCCCCCGAATCCGAACTCGGATATAGATCTGCATCGCCCTGGATTCGGATTTATTACTATCCAAAGTCCGATAATTATATGTCAATATAACCCAAGCCATGGGCCTAATGTATAAAATCTAATATAATTCACAAGTTCTCATATAATTTTTCTTAAGAGCACTTAATCCAATAATCATGTTTCAATAGTTGTGGAAGCGTAAATCTAACTCATAAAGATCACAATAGTCTAATAACAATGGGTCTCAATAGGACTATCACAGTAATCGATAACCACATCATAAGGGTGCCCTCTCACCCGAAATATACACAAAGGAACTAAATGTTTACTAATCCAAAGTATGGCCCAACATAACAGGGGAAATGTAGAAAGATGATAACTTCACAAAGGAACAAATAGAGTAGATCTTGAAGGATTCATAACTTCACACATGTTTTCAAGATTCGCATGGGGAAAATTTAGATTTCACATGTTCTAAAGGATTTCTTAAAGGAAATCAGTCCACAAAAAGTGTAATAATAATAATCCTTCAAAACATAGGTGTAGATCTGAAGATCAAAGGAGATTCAATTGTTCAAAGTATATACCTATAGAATTTTCAGAGATTCACATAAGAAAATAGTCATTCCAATCATTAAGAGCATGAAACTTACTAAACAAGCTGAAAACCATATATCTAACATGGTTCAAGAGATTGTACAAATATTTTCAACAATCTCAACGAATTCCATAGATAACATCACATAATCTGAAATCAAAAGAAGAATCCACCTCAAATCATCTCTAGTAAGCAGGATTTATAGCTAGATAAGTTTAGAATCTAGAAATCACAAAGTTCAATAGCTTAGAGCATAAATTTTCACACAATTTCAAAGATTCCAAAGAGTTTAATCATAAATTTCAAAGATTAAAGAAATCCACAGAGGAAGTTACTTCAAATCATCTATAGTATGATAGATTTACTTACAAAAGAGCTTAATCCAAGAATAAAATCAAAGTTAAAGGTTTAACCAATGATTTACTAGAGATTCCAAAAGATTCAATCATAATTTCAAAGATCAAAGAGAAATTTGCTTAAAATCATCCATAATAAGATAGATTTACTTACAAAAAGAGCTTAATCCAAGAATCAAACCATATTCAAAATTTTAACCACTGATTTTTCAGAGATTCTGAAGGATTCAATCACAATTTCAAAGATCAAAGAGGGACTTGCTTCAAATCATTCATAGTAAGATAAATTTAC
>JAOXJP010047515.1:0-16162 GCA_025762735.1 Platanus orientalis
AATGTTCGGCTAACAAGAGTGCCCATGTTTTGGCTTCTAAGGGATTGTATGACCCCTCTTGTTGGCCTGCTCGTCCCCCGGACTGGCTCTTAGGCTCTTTAGAGTTGGAGTGTTGCTTGTGTTCTCTTTCAAGTGTTGAATATATTTCTCATTTACCAAACAAAAAAAAAAAGTAAAAAGTATTAAGCTACATCCAATTGAAAACCATCTGTACATATTCGAGATCTTCACCCAAAAATGTGCAAAATCATATGATTTATGCCACAGCAAAAGGATTTTGGCCAGTGTTGATCTTGACAGCATTAAGTTGCTTCCAATCACTCATGGTTCTGCAAGTTTTGATTTCAGGGAAAACTATAAACGAAGGATTGCGAGGAAGAGAAAGAACTGTGTACACATGGTGAACTGCCGAGTAGTGAGGAGCTTGAAACTAAGAACTTGGTGGCGTTTATAATGGATAGCGTTTCTCTAATTCTATAATTTAAAGAAAGAACACCAAGCCTATAGGTTTAAAAAGGGCCAAACACATGAATTGTTCCCTCATCTTAATTGAGAACCGTTGTTGTCGAAGGCATTGATGGGCTTCTGCAATAAACGCTAACCCAACAAAACCAAAAATTCTCTAGATTTAGTGAAATGCTGTCAATTTAACATGGAAAAGAAACCCAATGTAGAGATTCGATCATGGAGCCAAGCATGAATTTCAGTTCATAATAAAGCATCCTAGCTTACATACCAAAACAAAGATTTTTCTAAAATAAAAGAGGGGGGGGGGGGATTAAACTACTCGTTGAATTTTTTAATCAAGAGAACTCCACCATATAAGGACCAAGCACCATATATCAATTTATTATTATTTATTTATGAGTTCCTACAGTGGGCCACTGTCAAAAGCCAATGCACCACTCCATGCCTACTCCGTCTCAAACCCTTGACCAAAAACACTCCTCAATTTCATGGTCCACAATAAAATGTTGAAGTAGGGAGGGAAAAGAAAAGGGGAAGTGGGGGTGGGGATCACGCCTGCAAGCAAAGGGAGTTCGAATTGTGGGTCAAAGGTATGAATTAGAGATGTTATGCAAGTAACTAGAGGGCTTAAACTATCAACAGGTTCTCCAAGAATTTTGAACTCATGGCTGTTTTAGTTGTGGAAACCAGTAAAAAGAGTTATTTTACTAACCGATGGCCTACTTCTCCACATCCATCATGTAATACATGAAAATGATCATCCAAAAAACTCAATTTTCATCTCATAAGATGTACCTGAAGGGACACCTAATCTTGCAATCACATCCCTCTGCATGTGTGCAACATGTGAAGGACAGTAAGATTTGGATGGAGATCGGTCAATGTTGGACTGATGATTTTAATGTAAGTGTTACTTTAATCCACAAAAGCATACTTCAAACTTTTAAAGTCCAGCTAAACATGCACTAGCATTCATCGTCTAGGAGCTTCATTTCTATATAGAACATATAAATAAGAATCCATTCACCAATCAAAGCTGCATTAGTACCTGGTGAATCAATAAATTGAGTTTCATCCATTTTGGATTGAAGTTCATCTCCAACAAAATAAACAACTTTCTCACAGAACAGATGAGACACTAATACCGGTTTTAGCGACAATAGGTTAGTATCCATGTGGTAGGTACACAAAAAATAGGCTCTGAATAAATTAAAAAGGAAAAAAGAATCATGCAAACCAGGAGCTGAAAATGAGTTCGTCCTCTCAACATGCACATCCTCCCCTTTGCTCATCTAAGACAGCCTCTGGAATGTTCTGGAAGTATCTGCATTTGGAACATCATTTCATACTTCTCATCAGCTTATCCACCAGAAGAAATGGGGGAAAGTCAAAGAACCTAAAACGGGGCTTCAAGTTCTTTATCCAAAATTGAAAAGTAAAACATCATGAGAGATTCCAAAACTGAGGCCCTAATGCACCAGAATATAAAAAGATGAAATAGGTACTACAAACCAATCTAGGAATGATAAATTCAGAACTTGAGAAAGGAATCTTGAATCTGAAATGGAAAAAAATGCTTTGGCATGACCACCAAAAATAATAGCATAGATTTTTCATATACTAGCAAGTTCACAAAGGCATAATCTGCTAGCTTAAATTGAAAAAAAAAATATCAGGATACTTTATGTTATTTTGTGCGTATGCTGAAGCAGCCCTGAACTCATAGTTACGATCAAGAATATCAACCAAGAAATGGGCTAAAGCAGTTAAAATGGTGAAAGAGTGTGCAGGTGATGGAAAAACATATGTTGCTTTCCTTCAATCTCACTGCAGTTGGGTATATTTCTACTATTTATTTGATCTTCGAGAGTTAGAAACTTCAAAACTCTGCATTTATTAATTTATCAAATGTTTGAAATTTTCATTTCATCTTATAAGTTATAACTAAGCTGTTCAACAAGATCATTAGGATTAAAAAATTCTGGATGAATAAAGGAAAAGTATCGTGAACCCATGGTGCCTATATAAGAAAAAGAGGGGGATATTCAAAGTTGCACCAATTATCGTGGGATCAAACTTATAAAGCCATACAATGAAACTTTGGGAGAGAACAAACATTTGGTGGCTTTTGGAAAAGAAAGGTGTCCTAAGTGGATATATTAACCTAGTTTGGGATGTGTACGATGGAACGATAACTAGTGTTAGGACAATTGGGGAAGAGACAAATGAGTTTACAATCACAATAGGCTTACAGCTACCCCAGGTGGTTAGGGATGTATATGGGCCAAATACGAAGAGAATATAGGCATATCCGTATTCGAATCCATTTACTTAATTGAATATCGGACACAAATATCAACATCTAATGGATAATTAAAATAAGATCCGCATTCATTTACTTAGCTGAATATCGGATACAGATAGGGATATATCCGGTGAAGGAGCTTAATTACAAGCACAAATCAATCTCCAAACTGAAATGTGATGTAAGATGCCTAAGAATTAGGCTCCTACATAAGGATGATGGGATTTCAAGAATTAAAGAAAGAGTATCAAGAATTCAATTTAAAAGAAATCAAGAAACGATGAAGATTCAAGAAAACTAAAGAAAAAATTCAAGAGTATAATTATTGATTAAAGAAAGGAATAGAAGAGAATTAATTCAAGAAAGCAAAGAAGGAATAAAGAAATTAAAGAAAGAATCAATAAAAACAAGAAAAGACAGTGGAAAAGTGCCAAAAGGACAATTTTGAAAATTTTTGGCAAACCCACAAAATAACCAAAATGCCTCTAATAACGCATCAGAAGGTTATGAAATTTTACAAGGAGTTAGATAACCCTTAGAGGGTTTCCCATATAAAATTTCACAGAATTCCAAGGTCTCTAAGTATAAAAAATCTTTAAAATTTAGACATACAGAGATTCTTTAATGGAGGATTTAAGAAAATCAAGAAATAGAGATTCTTGATGAATCTTTATCCAAGAAATCAAATAGTGCAGAAAATTTAAAGAATAAACAAGATAGATATAAGAAAGAAAGAAAGAAAAAAGAAAAAGAAAGATGGTCATAAGATGAGAGAGAGGTGAAGAAAAGACGAGTAGGAAAATATCTCTTACTTGTGGAAGAGAAGAAGAAAGGATAAGAGAGACTGGAGAACCCACAGCTACAATCCAAAAGGAGAAACTTTCCCACACTGTGAGACTCGAAATTCACCGATCTTTATTTCAATATCAAAACTGATTACAACCTAATAACTATTCTTTATATAGACTTGGACAACTAAACTCCTAAACCAATTAGCACTCTTATTTTTAATATTGTACCTAGGACCCTAAACTCAATCCTTATTACAAGAACTCTTAGAATAATATTTATTTTCTTTCCCAAGGCCTTTAGGGTCTAGTTACAAAATAATACAACCTAAACTAAATAAGTCCCAAAATAAAATAACCCTAAAAAAACCGGAAACATCTTAATATCCCTAAATCTTGTACAAAGCATCCCTAAAAATCTTGACCTGAAAGAATCTTCACAGATCTTGAATCGAGTTCTCTTGTGGGGCGACACGTACAATAATCTCTTCATATTGGCTGCAACAAAATGGCAAATAGATTACAAAAGGAAAGAAAATACAAAAAATAGGGATAACACCAAAACTGAAACATACCGACTATCTTCTTCTTCTTCTTCCTAGTAGCAACAGGTTAGATCGTCAGGATTTTCTCCTCTTTTTCTTGATGGGAACGGATTAGGGTTTTTAGTTGCCTCAATTCTCCCTTTTCTTTCCCTCTCTTCATTTTTTTTAATGAATAACAATCAATATTATTAGACAAAAAAGCATGGTACAAGCAAAGAGAAAGAAAAACAAAGGCTATACAAAAAGGCAAACCAAACTAACAGCCCATGCTAGAATCCGGAATATGATTTCCAACAAAGTCATTCCTCAGCCCCACCCCCCACTTGGCCAACTTGTCACCAACATCATTCTTAGACTAGGGAATTTGGATCAAGGCAACCTGCATGTCTCTCACAAGATTCTTAACCTCCCGCACAAGATGGAGCTGCCAAGAACACACCGCCTTCCCATTAGCCCAACGAATCACTGTGCTTGAGCCATCTTCAACCATGCAATCGGACAAACCTCTTTCTTTAAGCATACGAAGACCTTTAAGGAGGCTGATCAACTCCACTTATATTGAACCACAAATTCCAGGCGACCCACACATAGAAAACAACACTTTTTCATGAAAATCTTTAGCGACACACCCAAAACCAAAAGGTCTCAGATTCCCAAAGGAGGAACCATCAAATTTTGCTTCACCTTTCCTTCTATTGGCGGCTCCCACCCAACCCAGCATAAATGTATTCAAAGAAAAATTCTTAAAGTCGCTTATCACCATAATCCATGAATCCACCTCTCGTGGAAGAAAGCTAATGACCACCTTCATCAATCTCTTCTTATCCTCAAAGATTCTTTTATTACGCTCATTCCAAATGCCCAACAAGATTACCTATAGAACAGCCCCATAAAAAATCTTCCTTGCACTCTTTTAACACCCCCACCCCATTGCCTTACAAGGTCGATTATAGACTCGGGCATCACAAATGAAAGAGAAAGGGTAGGCATAAAGAATCTCCACACTGTCATAGCATAGTCAAAATGAATAAACAAATGGCTTCCTATCTCCGCATCTTTTCCGCAAAAACCACATATAGAGGGTGAGAGAGCCATATAGGGAGGACTTTGTTGAAGGATGTCTGAAGTATTCTAGCCTAGAGAAGCTACCCAAGAGAAAGATTTAACTCAAGAGGACAAGATTCTTTCCCTCTCTTCATTGATGTGCAATATCCAAAAAAATGAAAACTATGGACCAAGATGCAACAAGTTAGGGTTTTTAGTTTCCCTTTCTTCTCCCTTTTCAGTTTTTCTTCCCCTCTTCGTTAAGTAGCAGAGTTTTGTAACTCTTGTGTAAAATGAAAAAGAGTAAAACAATGGATTGGACCTAGATTCCCTCCATGCCCTTAATAATGATAATGTGCTATGCCCATTGATGCGTATCACGAGGCTTCTATGAATTGATGTAGATTTGTATTAAATTCATTTATAATCAGATATCTTTATAAACGAACAAATGTCTAATTGAATCAGATACGCATGGACCCATATTCACTTTCAGCAGACGTGAATCGGATAATTTGCACCCCTACAAGTAGTGGAAAGTACGCTTCTAGCGTTTGGAAAGCACGTAGAGCAATTGGAGAAACAAGTGGAAGTGATGTAGTGCAAAGAAAAAGATACAAAAATTGATGTAGCGCAATTTTCCAAAACCTCAAATAATTTAAAATAATGAATATGGAAGAAAATAAATCAAGAATGGAGTTTAGAAACAAACAAATAGCCACGAAATTATACAATTAGAAAGAGAACATAAAAGAAAAGATCAAAAAGTGTGTTTTTGTAATTTTGGACAGAAAGTCCCAAAATTATCAAATGCCCTCTCAAGCATTAGAAAATCACAAAAATGTTAGGGTAGTTTCTGACATGTTTAAGGGTTCTACAATTAAAATTTCCCGAAATTCCGATAAGATTAGATGGGTTAAATCAAAGAGTTTCATAAAAGTGAAGGTTCTTTAATGGAAGTTTTGTTGAAAACTAGTAGAGAATCTTTTAGAGGAAGAAGATAAGAAAGAATGTGGAGAAGAGAAAGAAAAAGAGAACAAACTAGAAAAAAATGAGAAGAATATCAAAGAGATACCTGGGAGGGTGAGGGAACTCACTGGTGTACTTAGGGTGCTACAACCCGATAGAGAGAGGAAGGGGGAGCCATAAGAGTAGCGTCATCTTATGGGGAAGAAGACCCACGGTCACTTGGGAGACCACCCAATATCACACACAATTTTATTTAATCTTCACTGCCATAATCAAGGAGAGGGGTGCCTTTAAATAAACTTACATCCTAAAGAATTTAGAACTTTCTAAAAAAGTAAAACTTACTAAAGGATACAAACTTGATTCCTAAGAGATACTAAAATTCCAAACTTGCTAAAATACACAAAACTTGTTGCACAAGTTTTTCTAAATCTAATACTTGCTAAAAATCCAAAATTTTATAATCCTAAAATTACCAAAACATGGAGATACCCAAGCTGTCAACCAGCCACATTAGTGGGCTCTATACTTTGACTTATACACACAAAACACTATTCACATCATTCAATGATACCCCTTCACTAATTTGGTCATCTTTCCCAAATCACCTCGGATTTGCGCAATCTTGGTCTTTTGGTCTCGTTAGAAAAGTACCTGAATAACCTACCTAATGACACCAAAATGGCAAGTTTTGACCCTCTAAAACTTGGGCTAAAGGTAAGTGGCATGATTACCTCTAAAAAAATATCCCAACAAAACTTTGGCACTATTGGCCTTATTACATGGACACATAAAATAATTGCCCCCCCTTATAAGACCCTAAATAACCCCACATAACATGTACACTTAAATTTAACCCTCTTGTAGGGTGGCATATACATCAGTCTTGCATTATCGTCTACATCAGGAAACTATTTAGGGAAACGAGTTAAAGCCTTTGGAAAAGCGAGGAAATGTTTGAAGAATCGGCTAGGAAGTGATCCAAGAAATGAAAATTGTATTTTACTTTATGTAAACCCTATGTTATTGGCAGTGAATAAAAAATCTTCTACAAGATTTAATAATGATTTCGTAACAAAAATAAAGATAATTATTGATTTTTTCATTTATATTATTTTATTCCAATATAATAAAAAAGATTCGAATCCGATGGTTTTTATACAAGGTCTTCAACAGCCAGATGACTCTACGATGTTGTATTTTTATTTAAATACATATTAATCATAATTCAATAAAATAATAATAATTATAAAATTAAAATTTATTAATCATAATATAAAAATATTAAATTAATTTATATTATAATATTTTAATTTGTATAATGATTAAGAAAATGAATTAATTGTTTAGCCATTTTTTGGCTGTTAAAGACAAATTCTCTAGTCGTTATTTGATCGTTAAAGACAAATAAATGGGCTAGCTATTTATGACTGTTGGGAAACAAATAATGGGCCATAAGTATGAGCCACAAAGAGGCTCCAACAATTATATGGGTCAATTCTATAAATGTATAAGAGAATATGTGTAGTACACAAGTGGAAAAATCATATTGTTACTTTTACATTATATTTGCTATTTGAAATTCGTTTGAGAAATAAGCACTACGGAAAGTTCATCAAGCCTCTGCTATTTTATGCAAAATAGCAGGGACGTTACTTGAGACCATGGAATCTTAGAATCTGACCGTCTACAACATTTTCGCACTAAGGAAGAGATCCAAAAGGAGACGCGAAATTATGTTTAAGGACAATATCCAAGACACGCCTTGATCAACACTTCACGAGTATCATTGTTCTATTTTATTCCAAAAAATCTATAAGAAGTTTCATACGAATATTGTTGTAATCCATTTTGTATTTATAAGATCGTTTAACAACTTGAGATATTATTTTTCTAACAATCTTAAACTTGATTTTTTATCTTATATGAGAACATATAAATCTTTGGAAGGAAATTAAAAAAAGTTGACATGGATAATTATTTTTTAATTCGGATTACTATCTATGATTGTAAACATAGCTGCATTCTTGAACCTAAGTTATTAGTTAACAACCCCTTATAAATCTTGAGATTCAACATGTTGAGCTTGTTCATGAGAACAAAAATGATAGCTAACAATGAATTTTCAACTCAAAGATTATTCAATATGAGTTCAAGATTGATACTCATATTCCTGAACTAAGGATTATGCTTGTAAATTATATAGACATTTTTTAAAAATGGTTTTGAGGTTATTCAATTATTTTTTTTAAAAATGTTTAATCTTTATTGATATATTAAAAAAAAAAAAAAAAAACTGATTGATGGTATTATTAGTCTTTACAAACCTATAATGAATTTTTTAGGATATAAAAAAAAAACACATTAAAACCTAATTATTTTAGTTTACTGACCCAGACCTCTATTATTTAAATTATATATTTAAGAAAGAAGAGATTTGTATTCTTATGAAGAATCTAGGTAATATTTTTTGGGGTTGAGATATAAGAGACAATAATTTATGATATGACTAAAATCTTATATATCATTTGTAAGGGAAATTAAGTTTGTATGAAACCCAAGGTTTCACTTGCTGAAATATGTAACTTAAGGTATACATGAGTTTATGGGTGAAAAAAAAAATTAACTTTGTCAATTAGATTTGGGAATTAAATTTCTAGAAGAATTTATCCTCACGAGTAACTAGATTAAAATGGGATTTATCTTAATTAATTTTCTCATGGTGTTGAAATTAAGATATTTATTTAAAATTTCTAATAATGGAATCAGTGATTACAGATAAATGGATTGAAAATTTTAATTTCAATAAAAAGAAAATAGTTCTGCATTTCAGTGTTTTGCTAATTTCAAAAAAAAGATAAAAACTTGAGTTTTTCTTTATTTATTTGTTTTTTTGTGTAAATAGTTGGTCTGCCTACAACTATCATTGTAGTAAAAGCTTAGTCTTATTAATATTTTTATATGTTGTTACACTAAAATTATGTGAATAATTGAAGGGGCTTTTCAGTTGTTTAGACCCATGTTATGTGATAATTTTGAAAATTATCTCTTCATTAATTCTCATGATCATAAATTGTTAAAAAAATATACTTGATTAGTAAATAACATTTTTTCATATAAAATATGACAATGGTGAAGATTAAATTATATTGCTTCTTATATTTTTCCGAATCTTTCGTTGAAACAAAATTTGTAATATTAAAATTTAAATGCACTACCACATTTTGATATATTCTTATATGTTTATTTGAATGCTCAATTGTCAAATCTTTTATTCAAAATTTAAAATAAGACAGTTGTTGGGTTTTAAATGGCGTTTTCTTATGAAACAAATTATAATGGTTTAAGGTAGATGACAATTTTATTTGGTTGAAAAATGAAAAAAAATAGTATTTTGATGATATTTATAATATTATTCAAAATTTAATTCTAGGTTTGATAAGAATGTGATTTTGATTAACACTAACATTGCTTGAAAAATAATGCATAAAAAAATACAGTTAATACATTTAAGATTTTGTTAAATTTTTAAAGATAGCAATTAAGTTAAATGTTGGTTTAGTTCATCTTTATATTATAAGACAAGTAAATTTAGCAAAATGATAAATTTATTATTTAATTTTAAATATGAAACTGTATTATCATAATTAATATATCCTGACATATAAGAATTGGTTAATGAATTGTGACCAAAAAAAAAATCTTGTGTTCAAAGCTTTGAAACCAATATTTAATAAAACTTTGATGAAATAGAAATTTAATATTTTCTATGTGATGCAACTGTTGAAATCTCACTTAATCAAAATACATTGAGTTAACAGTGATGTCAATTCATAGCCTGGCTAGGTAGATAAACAAATTTTTAAATGAGAGTTTGTAGAAATACATAATCTTCAAGTGTTATAATCATTTTATTTTGATTGGTTATTTTTATATATGAATTTTTATTATCCTAGAAAAATGGAAATAATTGTTTAAATCATGTATCTTAAGTTTTCAAGTTTGAGAAATTCAATTATTGTTGAAAGTACAGATATATCTTATGAAATTATGTTTTCTTGTGATTAAATAAATTAACTTGATTTGATTATTAAAAATGTAATTTTTTTTAAAATTAAATAGTTCTATGATATGTAGGAGTTTTATTCTATGAAAAAAAATCTATAAAGAGTATATATGTTATATCCATGTATTGCCTACAATTCAATGTTAAGAGATTTATAAGGGTTCTCGTGATAAAAAGTTAAAAAAAAATAGTTATGAAGAAATCTAATACCAACATAGTTGAAAATAAATATTAAAAAAAATGAAAGATAAGCCTACCAAAATAGAAAGTTTATTTGGGTAGATGTGTTTACAGTTTTGTAACAATGGAGATTTTATTTTATAATGCGAAGGATAAAACGGTTGATATATAAGGTATCAACCAAATCTGTAGGAGCAAAAATATTTTCGTCCTCTTACAAATAGGTGAAGGAGAGTTGACTTGCATAAAAATAAAAAATAAATAAAACTCTCAAACATCTTATGTGATTGACAAAAGATAGGTCATATAGGAAATACTTTTCTATCACATATATTTTCTTGGAAAACCTAGTGTGAAGTTATTACTCATTATAAAATATATGAAGTTATGATTAAGTTTGATAAACTCATCCTAACGAAAATAAGATTTTATAAACTCTATTTGAAATGATTATTGCTTTGAAATGTCACTTGTATTGAATAGAATTATTATTTTTAATTGTTCATAGATAAAATTATAGCTTATTAAGCTTGTATCTGAAAGTCGATAGCTTATTATTTACCTGAACAAAATAAAATGTGAAAAAATATATATTAACTCCCTAATAAATGATAAATAAGTTCAGAGTATACTTAAAGTTGTGGGGGAAGCTACTATCTATTATGCATGTAGTAAAATTTTATATATGAGCACATCTGTCTATTATACATAGTACAAAATTCTATAGATGAGATCATCTTTCTATCATGCATAGAACAAAATTTCATAAATAAGAGTATATCATCCCCTTATGAACACTAGATATGACCTCAAAAGAAAATGGATCAAGGTTGGTTAGTGAGACAATGGGAGATAAGCTTCATCATCGAAGGGGAAACAGCCCGAATCACAAGCTAAGTCTTTTAAATTTTGATATTTTAAATAGTGGGGGTATCCAACGAATATAAACTTACCGGATTAATAAAAGAATAGAAAGATAAATGGATATGTTGTTGCTAATTGTGTCTTGCTACTATGAGTAAACTCAACAGGTATATACAAAACTGGAAGAAGAAAATTGAGCTTGCAAGAATACTGATATGAGTCAATATTTCTATGTTATCCCGTTGTTTTGAAAAATACAACGATTTTACTAAGTATCCGATTAAGATGAATCGAAGTCCACCAATAAATTTATTTCACTTAGAGGTGGAGTTTTATTTATCTCCTTGTGAAAGGTAAGATAAAAATCTGAATTGCTTCAATATATATATATATATATTGGAAAAAAATTAATTTCTATACATTATCACAACTACTATAGCTCGAGCTGATAGTAAAAGTAGACACATTTGTTTAAAAACAATGTGATAAGACAGCTAGTGATTAATAGAATTTAATGTATCAGAGTGATCAACTTGGTAAATCCTCTGACTAAACCACTGATAAGGAAGTTAATTTTTGAGTTATCAAGGGGGATGAGGTTTAGCCCATCAGATAAACAAGCAGTGATAGAAACCCAACCTGTGTGACTAGAGATCCTAGGAAATAGGTTCAATGGGTAAGAACAAGTCATTGTAGAGCCTATAGGAAACACTATCACCTGTGCTCCATCCCTATAGTAACGGCAGTGTTAATTGCAACGAATATGAGAATAAGTTATATAACTCTTAATGAATCTACATCCTTTATAGGTAGTGTTCCCCCCCCCCCGCTATAAGACCCTAAATAACCCCACAATAACATGTACACTTAAATTTAGCCCTCTTGTGGGGCGGCACATACATCAGTCTTGCATTGTTGTCCACATCAAAAAGCTATTTGGGGAAGCAAGTTAAAGCCTTTGGAAAAATGAGGAAATGTTTAAAGAATCAGCTAGGAAGCGATTCAAGAAGTGAAAATTGTATTTTACTTTATGTAAACCTTATGCTATTGGCATTGAATAAAAAATCTTCTACAAGATTTAATAATGATTTCGTAACAAAAAAAAAAGATAATTATTGATTTTTTCATTTATAATATTTTATTCCAATCCAATAAAAATATTCAAATCTGATGGTTTTTATACAAAGTCTTCTACAGTCAGATGATTCTAAGATGTTGTATTTTCATTTAAATACATATTAATTCTAATTCAATAAAATAATAATTATAAATATTAAAATTTATTAATCATAATATAAAAAATATTAAATTGATCTATATAATAATATGTTAATTTGTATAATGATTTGCATTAACAAATCATTGATTGAGAATATTTTCTCAATCATGAACATGCCTTCAGGATGTATTTCCTATTTATTTGATTTGATTTTCTGTTTAATGGAAAACACCGTTTTCTACAATTAAAAAAACAAATTAATTGTTTAGTCATTTTTTGGTTGTTAAAGACATATAAATTCTCAAGCTGTTATTTGACCGCTAGAGACAAATAAATGGGCTAGCTGTTTATGACCGTTGAGAGACAAATAATGGGCCATAAGTATGAGCCATAAACAAGCTCCAACAATTATATGGGTGAATTCTATAAATGTACAAGTGAATATGTATATTACACACAAGTGGAAAAATCATATTGTTACTTTTATATTATATTTGCTATTTGAAATTCGTCTGAGAAATAAGTACTGCAGAAGTTCGTCAGGCCTCTACAATTTTGTGTGAAATAGCAGGGATGTTACTTGAGACCGTTGAATCTTAGAGCCTGATCGTCTACAACCTTTTCGCATTGAGGAAGAGATCTAAAAGGGGATGCAAAATCAAGTTTAAAGACAGTGCCCAAGACACACCTTGGTCAACAATTCACGGGTATCATTGTTCTATTTTATTCTCAAAAATCTATGAGAAGTTTCATACAAATATTGTTGTAATCCATTTTGTATTTATGTTATTGTTTAGTAACTTGAGATATTATTTTTCTAACATAAGATGCCTAGTAATCTACAAAAAAATCTTACGTAAGGTAAAATTTAAGGTATGACTAGTCATACTAATAACAAAAGTGGCTTGCCTATTGAATGATATGTAATGATTCTTTGTTACTTGCATAATATTATTTTAAGATTTGCTCATTACTTTACTGAATTTATTCATTTTACTGTATTGAAGTTGTACTTATTGATTATAACTTATTGTCATTTACTTCCTATTAGTAATCAATTATTGTAGTTGTACTTCTTGGTTGTAGACTTTTTGGTATAGTAGTTAAGCTTGATAACTACGAGATATGTCAGAATGACCATTTTCATTATCTCAGTTTAATCATCCTTAAAGAGGAAGATATTGAAGGGGATGTTGCTCATAGAATTGGAGTGGTGCAGATGAAGTAAAGAGGTGCTTTTGGACTATTGTATGATAAAAAAACAAAATAGCATTAATATTAAAGGAAAAACTTTGTAAAACAGCTATAAGACTAGTCACACTTTATGGAGCAGAATGTTGGGCAGCCTATAAACAATACATTTATATAATGAGTGTGGCTAAGATGAGGAGGTTGAGATGGATGAGTGGCAAGACTAGAAATGATAGAATCATAAATGAATTCATTTGTGGGAGTTTAGGTGTAACACCAATATGTGATAAGATATGGGAAAGACAACGAGATGGCTTGGTCATATGCAACAAAGACCAATGACTACACCAGTGAGGGAAAGAAATAGTGCAAGTTGAATGCGTTAGAAGGAAAAGGTGAAAGCCAAAATTAACTTGGGTAAAAATAGTAAGGAAAGAAATGGGTGCTTGTGACTTAGAAGAAGATATGAACCTAGATAGAGTGGAATGGCATAATAGGATTTGTGTTGCCAACTAAGTAGTTGGGATAAGGCCCTTTGTGTTATACTGGCCATCGATCACTACAATTTAAGAAAGCATCTATGCAAATGTACAAAAACATTGAGGCCACGTTTGGCAGTCACCAGTAATGAAATTATTTCATTTCCAATTCCCAAGACATTTGAAGTCATAATGTGACAATTGAAAATGAACTCATTTAGATTCATATTAATTTGTTAATGGATTAATATTTATCCATCACCAAAATATGAATGATATCATATATCATGTCATTTTATAAAAACCCTTAGATGATTTCATTCCTAATTTTAGTTGACAAACCCGTATAAATCTGAATACGTTCATTTTGAACCATCACCTTATAGCTACAAATGCCTTGGGAGCTTGAAATGAAATGATTACATTACAGGTGGGCTGCCAAACATGACCTGAACAACACAACTAAAGTTCAAATTAAGAGAATAGAGTCACGACTACCAACATTTTATGGCATTATATGGAAGAGTTATGCAAAAGGAAAATCATAACACGAAACCAGACACACCTTCTTTAGTTCTCCTATTGTCTCAAATTCACATAGAAAGTTAGAAACGCAATAAGACTTTAAATGTTCATCATCAGGTTGTAATGCGGATGCTCATCACATCCATGGAATTAGTCAATGATAAGCCAAAGTTACTTTGAAAAGCAAAGATGAATTGGAGTAGGACAACTAGAGGTAACCCATTTTCCTTTTAAAAAATTTAGGGTTTTGAATCTAGATATCCTCCTATCAAGAGATTTAAGACTTAAGAGTATGCATGGATTTTTCCATAGGGTTAAGAAAGTAGTTGAAAATTGGCATTTTGGGGTTTTGGGAACAATGACAGACGACTTTATCCTAACTATTTGGGGTCGGCTACATGAATCCTGTTCTGCCATTTTGCTCTATTTAGGGCCATATCTACTATTAATTATAAGCTGCCATCTCTCTCCTTACTACTTCAACCCAGGTCAATATTTGCCTTCCCCTAGTCCTTCTAGCACCTTTAAGTGAAGATTATATCTTAGGGTTCAATCAATGTGGAGAAAAATATAATAATTACAATTGAAAAAAAAGGTTTTAGAATGGGAAAATTAGGGCTAAACAAAATGCAAGAACATAGGATAGGTTTAATTGATTTAATGGAATACGATGGCTTTAATGTAGAATTGATGCAAGATACAAGGGAAAGATGCCAAAATTTGATGTACAATAATTCCCAATGCCAAATAAAGGATGTGGAAGCAAAATAAATCAATGATTGAATTTAAATTTACAGATAGCCAAGAAATCAGATAATAGAATTTGAGAAAAGAGATTAGGATGAGAAATAATAGATAAGAATGAGAAAATAAGTAGAAAGAGTAAAAAAGGGTATTTTTGTAATTTGGGATAGAAAATCTGAAAATTACTAAAATGACCTTTTGATGCGTCATAAAATTCCAAAATTTTTATAGAGGATTCTGACATATACAGAGGTTCTACAGTCCAAATTTCATAGAATGTTAAAATCATAAAAAATTCAAAAAATAGAAAGTTATTTAATGGAGGTTCTCAACACTTGCACCTAAAATATAAGAAAATGAAGAAGAAGAAGAATTATAAAAAGAAGAATAAAAGAGTAGCATAAAAAGAAAGAAAAAGTTAATAAAAGACTAAGAGAGAGAAAAAGAAAGAATAGAGATATACCTTGAAGAAGAGAGGGAGCCTGTGGCTACACCTATAGAAGAAGAGAGAGAAGAGCCATGAGTGGCATCAATCCTTAGAGAATGAGAGATAAACTAGGCCCATGGCCTACCTTGGGAACACCCAATTCAACAAAACTTTACTAATTCTTCATTGTATTAATCAAGGGGAGGGAGTGCCTTTAAATAGGCCTACAACCTATAGAATTTAGAAAATATAAAATTAAAAACTTGGTATCACCTAAACTTGTAGGCCAAGTATTACTAAAACTTAATATCCTAATTTAACAACTACTAAAACTTAAAACCTGCCTAA
>JAOXJP010047526.1:0-16161 GCA_025762735.1 Platanus orientalis
GGGTCAAGCTCATCTAAGTCTAACACTCCACTCGCAATAACTGATTGGAGTGCTTTTGTAACATCACCAGGGAGTGAGAGTAGACTTAAAGGGGCTAGGTTATCCTCCCTATGTTCTGAGGTGTTGGGGTTGAATTTTCCTTGACCTTAGGGATGGATAGCTTAAAGCTGGACATGTGGGTATGAGCAGCCTCAAGATGATAGGTGGGGTATTGACTTATGATTGGAGGTGGGATTATGATTGATTTTATTAGAGTGTGTTCTATGCTAATCTTGGATGGTACTATTTGAGTTGGTGCTTCAATTGGTAAGGTGACACAAGTCTGGGATAGTTTGAAAGCTGATACAAAATGTTGTGTTGTCTTGCAGCCGGTTTTCTTCTTTCTATTCTTCTTGAGAAGGTGCTTGATCAATGGTTTGAACCCTAAGCCTACCTTGTACAACACTCTAATAGCTTTAACGGGATTCTTTCTCCCTTGAGAATATTTGCCCAAGCCTTTGTTCAGATTGAACCTCATTTTGGCCATCATATTGAACTTTGGCAGAAGTATTTCAGCCTTCCTTTTCAGTTCTACTACTTCTTCTTCTGTGTGCATGACCTCAAACTGGTATAAGGTGAAAGTGTTTGGTGCTTGCAAACTCCAGACTCCCAGTATCTTCTACCCTATCAGTGTGATGACATATGTATCTATTGGTACTGTGATGACTTCGTCATTGATGATGAACTTAACTTTCTGATGGAGAGTGGATGGTACGACGCCTGCTTGATGAATCCACAGTCTTCCCAATAGTATGGTGAAGGAGGATGGTATGCTCAGTACTTGAAACTGAACTTGGAACATTCTCCCTTTTATCACTAGGGGAATGAATACTTCTCCTTGGCTGTGACTAACTGAGTTGTCAAAGGCCCTTATGTCACATGGGTTGGGTTTCACATAGTTTGGAGGAACTCCCAATGTGTCCAATGTATCCTTGGTACAAATATTCAATGTGGATACATTGTCTACCAAGGTAAGGGGGATGCACATGTTGAGTGGCGTGCCATTATGTAGATGGCTTTGTTGTGCATTGTGTCACCCTTGGAGAATCTTCTAAGAATGTGATGACTCATAGTGTGGATACTCTAGCCACCATGTTTTCTAGCCTATATGGTGTGATTGATGCATCCATAAAGGACTTTCTAAATATGCTCAGGAATCTCTCCCTATGCTGTTCTGATATCAATAGAAGGCCCAAAATGGAGACCTGTGCTGGTGTCTTAGATAATTTCTCAATCAAGAACAAGTGAGACTTCTGAATGGCTGCCTAAAAAATATCATTACTTTTTTTTCTACTTCTTTGGTTTGTTTCTGTGCTTCTGTCTCGACTTCTTCTTCTATCATTTTCTCTTTTCCTTTGCCCTCAGGATGTAGTTATGAGGCTGGTTTGGAGACTCTGCCTGATCGGGTGATAAAGGCTATGAGCTCGTCCAACTCATCTTTTGAAAGCTTGGGATCTGCTACTTCTCCAACTAGGTAGCTCAAGGGGACTTGGTTCAGCAAGTATTGGATTTTGGTAGGTAGGGGATGTTGATGACTTGGCAATAGGATGATAGGTTAGTGAGCGAGGCATATAGTGATGGTGGTGGAATGATATAGGGTGAGGTAAATGGGTTATGAGTCGCTAAACCTTCCCTGTATATATTTACATCAGGGGGAAGAACTATCACTGGGCTATCTGGGGTTGTTTCCCACATGTACACGAATAGGTGCTCATATTCGGGAGGGGGAATGGGCTTCGGGGAATGTCCATTTATGGTGGGCAATTGATTGAAGTCGGGTAGGAAAATGACTTCCTTAGACTCTAAGATCTTGGTGATGTAGCTAGAGGGATTGAACTGGGTGTTGGTGAGACTGATCATGTTGACCCCTTTTGGTGGTTGGTGGTCAGGGAGTGGGTTTTGGATGATATTTGAATTTGGTGGAGGATTAGTGGGTGTGAGGCCAAATGATACCTTACCCTCATTGATCAAGTCTTGGATATCGTGTTTCAAACAAAAGCACCTATCGAGGGTGTGCCCTAGAGTTTGATGGTATTCACAATGCTCTGCTTGGTTGTAGTGGTAGGGCAGAGGGTAGGGAGGAGGTCTTGGGTCAAGCAATTGCAGTAGTCTTTTCTTGATGTGGTACTCCATGATGTATTTATAGGAGTAAGGTAATGGGGTGAACTTTCTTTTCTTCTTTTCTTCTTTAGGTGCACCTAGGTATTTAGGTTGGTAGAACTGTTGTGTTTGAGGAGGAATGATATTCATAGCTGTTAGGTAGCTGTGGGTTGGCTATGGCGGAGTCAGAACATGATCACTGCTCTGGCTAGGCCGAGGAATCTCAATGGCCTAAACAAAATTTGCTTCTGGTTTGGTGATAGCTACCTTCTTTGGTATACTTTTGGTGGGACTGGTGAGGGCAAAAGGTGCAATTTGTACCAAACTTGCCTTGATAGCCAACTCCACTTTTGTGGCTTAGTCTACAACCTTGGCAAAGTTACTTTGGGACACTAGCAAGAGCATCAGCTGGTAGGTATGACCCAATGTCTTCATAAAAGTGGATATCATGTCCTCCTCGAACATAGGGTGTTTTAGGTTGAAGGTCTTCAATCTCCATTTGTAGGCAAAGTCTCTAATATTCTCTCCCGAGACAAGTCTCATTCCTTCAATCTATTCTTTGGTTGGTAGTAACTCAAGGTTGAACCTATAATGGTTAAGGAATGACCGTGTTAGGGCCCTCCATGTACTAATACTTCTCTTCTCTTAATTCGCCAGCCACTTTCATGCATTCTTCTCTAGGTTCTGGCCAAACATCTGGACCAAGATCCACTCATCATGTCCCCATTGGAACATAGCATTACAATACATGTGGAGATGCATCCTAGGACAGGTGGTGCCATCATACTTTTCGACATTTGGCATTTGGAAGTTTGGTGGTAGTACGCCTCTGGGGTGGATGTAGAGATCTTTGAAGTCCATGGAAATGGGGAACTCCCCCCCTTTCATTAGTTTTACCTCTACTGTAAGCTTGGCTATCTATGCACTGGTCTCATCCTTTGGAGGAGCAACACTCTCCTTCCCTTTCCTATTTGATGTAGTTGGACAGTACTTCTCTTCTAGGTTGTAGGCGGCCTAGTATTCCAGTTGTACATAGGTGGTCGTGGTTTAGAGTGGTGCCATGACATAGATGGGGCCCTAAGTGTGTGATGGGCCATGTGGCAGAGCCTGGTCGACAGTATTGGGAGGTGGTGGCGGCTTAGATATCGTACCCCAGCTATAATGCCCCCTTTGATTCATCAGATATTAGAACATCAGTTTCTCAAACTTGGTGAGGGTAGGAATTTGAGGCTACTCATTGGCACTGGGTTGGCTAAGGGGTGGTGGAGAGGTTTGGGGTAATGAAGAAGATTGACTAGATTTAGGGGGTGGATGTCCAACCATGCTGGGACATGAAGTCCCCCATTAACCACTCTACTTTGGACTTAAACCCATCCAAGAGGCTACTTTTGGGAGTAGTCCTCTTAGGTGGTGGGTTTCCCAAGGATGCCTCTAGGAGGGTAAGAGGTGTAGTGCTTGTTGTAGGCGGGGGTGTCGATTTGTCGGCCATTGCTTTTCTCTATCATGCCTCCTTCTGCTTTTGCAGTCGAGTCTCTAGGGGAGCAATTGTAGCTTGCTTAATTGAGTTGAAAGAAAAGAAGAGTGTATCATTATTATTTTGTAAGGTTCATTTACTACATTCATTCATAATTGGTAGCTAGGTGCTTTTACAAGTGCATATGTTATATAGGTGAATTCATGTCCTTTGATGAACTATAAGGTTTTTGGAAAACAAAACTTTATACAATATATATATATATATATATATATCAGAAATGATTACAAAAGGAGGGGGTACTTGCCCCAATACATTAGAAAAGAAATAAAGAAAACACAATCTAAAGATCAGGTACCACTAAAGGTGGTGGAGGTGACAACGGTTTGTAGCCCAAGGAGGAGATCTATTCTCTCAGCTTATGAACACATGACTATAGCCACTGATCCTATACAAAGGCTAAGCTGTTACTATGCCTCATCTCGAGTCCCAAATTTTCATGGGAAGTTCTACTGTCATTGAGCTCACTTTTCAAGGAATGAATGAGCTCGGCTTGAGGTGTGTTCCAATGTTGAGTGCACTCACACGAGAACTCGACCTCCATACGTAAAAGTGTCTCAACTTCTAAGGCAACCTTGGTTTAGGCATGCAAGGACCATTCCTCAGCTAAGTCTGTCAATACTTGCTTGTACTCTGCCTAAGTATGAGAAGGCTCTGTGTGTGATGAAGATGCTGATTCAGTGCATGGCCTCTTGTTTAAAGAAGCGGATGGTGCAGGGGTAGCAGGTTGTAGCAGAGGCTTATGTGAAAGCCAATGCTCATATATTGGTGTCATGGCCTATGTTTTTGCAGATACTAGTTGTGGATGGCCTAAGACTCTGGTATACGAGCCATCCCATAAATAAGCTAGTATAAATTGTGTATGATTAGATGTGCAGTACTCAAGTTTGCATATATCTTCGAAGACCATGGGGAAGTCAAAGAGATCTTGCCTAAGTAAAAATTGCCGAAGGACGTGTATGGGTACATAAGGAGTCCTTTCGTGGACTCCCATGATAACCATGTATGTGTGGTCCTTAGTAGTAAGAAGTGGGTAGCATGCTTTGTGTTGCCTAACACACCGGGTGATCTGTTTAGGAAATATGGTAGCTAGCATGTTTTGATAACCCAATGTGGTTGTTTTGTTTGGCAATGGTCCGCTTTTGATGTGGATCTGTGTTGGAGTGAGATTTTGTGACATATAAGCTAGGAAGGATGCAAGGATAGGCAGATATTCCTGTAACCGAGATTGTAAGAAAGTCAAGCAACCATATAATCGGCATTTGGGATGTCAAGCACAATGCGAGAGACTAGAGATAGTCTCTGAAGTGATCATAGGTGCAAGCGTCTTTCTATGTAGATATTCTGCTAAAATATTGAGTAAAACGTCATTGATATGATGATGGCTATGTGATAACAAGAGTTGTCCTATGACAACTAGAGTGAATACTTTGAACTTGACAGGATCGACGAAGTCACCAATTTTCTTCCAACCTTTTCTAATAAGAGGTCGAAAGGGCAATGTAAGTATTCTCCCATAGCTTCCTTAGGGAGGGAGGCTTTGGAGATGTCTAATGCATGGAAGTTTCTAAGGTAGCTAGGGTTGTGAGTTGGGATTGTGGCACTAATGTTGAGACAATGTTCCCAATCTAGGAAGGATTCGAGTTTCTTGATAGTGGGCAAAAGCTCTTGTTCTCCGAAGTGGAAAACCATAGATATTGGGTCCTAAAAGGAAATGGCCACCTTTATCAGGGGCTAATCCAAGTTGATTTGGGCTAAGGCCAATGTTGCCCCTAGCCAGCTTTGATTTTTCCAAACTTCCCACTCTTTGGGGGGAAGGTCAATTAGGGTATTTACAAACTTTACGGAGACAGTGGGGTATGCTTCCAATTGTACAAGTTTATGAGCCATGTCTGTAAGCATAAGTATGAATACAGGGTTAGAAATGTCATTTCATAGTTGAAAACAACATTCTGCAAAAATTAAGCCTAACGCCCATATTTTGTCCCAATGCCTGATTTTAATTGAATTAAAAATCAGGCATTGAGAGCACGATTAGGCGTTGAGAGTGGTTACAGCTTTAAATGACCCACGGTTGGGTCTTTTGTCCTTTTACATTTCAAATTGCAACTTTCAGTTATAAACAGGAGGAGAGGTCCCCATATCCTTGTTCTTTCTTCCCTTTTTGAATTTTCAACCAAAATCTTCCTTTTTCTTTTTGCTTTGATGACAATGAATCAAGGAAGATCAAGCTGCCACTTCCTGCTTCTCTCATTGCAAGAGAAAGCTCTATGGAAGCACCCCGTTGTGGAGGAGGTAAGTTTTCTGATTTGATTATGAGTTTATTCTATGCTTTTGTGAATTTTCCTTTTTCTTTGAATGTTTTATTTTTTATTAAGTGTTTTTGCATTTTTCTTTAGATTTCATTGTATTTTTAGGTTTTAAATCATTTAGATGGAATTACATTGCTTTAATTTTGATTTAGGAATGATTTAGAATAGGTTTTTACAATTCTTTTGGTGATTTTTGGGTTTTCCAACGCCTGAAAGTTGATGCCCTAAATTATAGGCGTGACGTTTGATTTTTCCCTAATTTAAAAAACAGGTGTTGAAAAATTAGGCGTTGACCTGAAAATCAGGCATTGGCTAAAAATCAGGCATCAGCCTAAAAGACAGGCGTTAGGCTTGAGAGACAGAATTCTTATTTTTTATTTTTATGCTTTCTTTTAGTCTGTTTTTTATTCTTTTGCTCCTAAATATTGTTTTAACATGTTTTAACTTGTTTCCCTTTGCAGGCTAGGGGAAGGGTAGAGCGTTATGGCTCTTGGTTCGGGGTGTTGGGCTTGTGGGCCTAGATGTGTTCG
Source organism: Platanus orientalis (assembly GCA_025762735.1). Taxonomy (NCBI): domain Eukaryota; kingdom Viridiplantae; phylum Streptophyta; class Magnoliopsida; order Proteales; family Platanaceae; genus Platanus; species Platanus orientalis. Next base: position 6,516 of record JAOXJP010047526.1, read on the forward strand.
AAAGTTCAAAATTGGGTGAGGGCCATGGGTTTTGGCCATTTCTTGAGCCTCTCGGCGCTGCAGGCAGACAGAGCTCTATTGATGGCCCTTGCGGAGAGGTGGTCTCCTATTACATGCACTTTCCATCTTCCGATGGGGGAGATCGGGGTGCCCCCAATCGACTTTGTTATGATGACGGGGTTGACGATGGATGACACTCCTCCACCGATTTCAGAGGATTTCTACCCAAACTTGGTGGCTCGATGCATCGGGCCACAGCCGGTGGTGTACTACAAGGGCACGAAAGGGGTCCTTCCATCTTGGTTTGAGAATGACTACATTTGGGCCATAGACTAGAGTATGCCAGAGGAGAAAGCATTTTCTACTCAGCCCTTCCTGATATATATGCTGACCCGTTTGATCTTCTGCAAGAAGAGCGATAGGGTGTACTTCTACTTGTTGTCGCCTTGGAAGATCTGGACCTTGTGGCCACATGGAGTTGGGGTAGGTCCGCCCTTAGGTGGATGTACTCCAATATCAGTAAGATATCTGTCGGGTAGAGCCCTTATGCCTTTATGGGGCTGTGTTTCCTATGGGAGGTATGATTCTTTTATTTCTTGTGTTTTATTTCATTTGCTTTCTTTAAATATATTTTTGACATTACGTCTGATTTTAATTCTCTCTTTTGCAGGTGTGGTGCTATGAGCACTTCCCTTCCTTGGCCCCTAGGTGGAGGGACGAGGAGGTGCTCCACTTCCCCTGTGTGGCGAGGTGGAAGGTTGCCCATACTCACCACAAGGCCCAAAAGTCCATCTCGGCCTTCTGATGTGAGTTGGATCTCCTGATAGCCAACCAGGTAAGTACACAATGCTTTGGTTTATTCATTTGATTTTATTTTCTTTGGCAAATCATTTTCTAAGTTCTATTGTGTCTTGTGCAGATCAAATGATTCTCATGGACCCTCTAGGCCTTGGGGGCGGAGGATGCCTGAGACCAGACCTCAGCTTGGGGTTGGTCCTGCTAGAGGGTTGTATTAGTGGCCCTTGGTGAGGTCACCATATACCTCAGGGAGAGGTGTTGGAGCCAGGTTGGGGGCGGAGCAGAGGAGTTCATGGTCCCGCACTCACCTCCTCGGGTGATTGACACTAAGGGAGTGACTGACAAAGGGGATGAGGGCATTAAGGCCTCGATGTTTTTGGATTGGGCCAGGGATTATTATGAGTGGTGGGTCACTCAGACTTGTGGGCCCTTAGGAGGACCCATTCAGCCTTTGATAAGTGTAGTTTGTTTTATTCTTATTTTTGAAAAACTTTTATTTATTTACTTTGTTTCTTTTGAAATTCTTGACAACATTTAACTTGTTTTATTTTAACAGGCGGCTGAGGTGCAACCTGCAGATGAGCCAGCACCTCCTGTCCAGTAAAGGAGAAAGAGGCAAGTTCCACCGGCCAAGCCTGATCTAATGGGTATGATACCCGAGGTAGTGCCAGTGACTGACCTCAAGGGTGGGGCCGGCGAAAGAGATTTTGTCAGGGGCAGAGCTTCCTGAGGGTTGGGTGCCCCTAGAGGGGATGACTCAGGTATGGTTTGATTTGTTTTAAGTACATTTGAAAGTTCATGCATTTTTTTCATGCATTCTTTCATTGTTTTTGACAAAGCTTTGTGTACTTATGCAGGTTTCTAGGGAGGTGTACCTCAGTGCCCTCCAGAAGTTGGCAAGGTGCTTTGCCCTAGTGGGGTAAAAACACTAAGCCCACCTAACTGAGGTTGTGGCCCTAAAGGCCAGTCACAGGGCTAAGGTAGAGGAGGTAATAGCATCACAATTAATTATTCTATTTTTTAAACACATTATTAATTTTTAAGGGTTTTGACATGTGTATTTCCTTGTTTTGCAGTTATAGAGCCAGATCCCCATCCGAGGGGACACAAGAGGTGTTGTTGAGGACATTGAGATGCCCTCTACTAAGCCTGAGGTGGGACAAATAGGGGAAGAGCAGCCCATGGGGGAGCATGCTAGGGGAGAGCTCGAGACTGAAGGAGAGCTAGAGGTGCATACGGGGGTTGCTTGAGGTGCACATGGAGTGGTGCCTAGTGGCGTAGTAGAGGTGACTCCTCTCAGGACTGATGATAGACCTCTTGGGGATAAACTGGATGTTCCCAGGATTGGTGGTACTGCAGCCCATCGTTGAGGAAGATGCCACATCTACTCTAGGAATTGGAAGAAAATGGACAAGAAGGGGACAGTGGATTATGTGGGCAGTAGTTCAAATGATTGATTGGAGGGCTGGACTCTTTCTCTTTTTTTGTTCTTTTATTCATTTGAGGGATGTAATTAAACTTTTGATTGGGTTGTACATGTTAGCCCAGATGAATTAGATGAGTTTGAGATTTCTTTTTATTTTGTTTGCTTGAGAGGATGTGGAACATGAAATTAGTTACACATTTTAGTTATTTGAGGATGCATTTTATTTATCCATTTTATTTTATTCTTTTATGGTTTGGTTCGCATTTTGTTCTACTTATGTGATGTCTATGCAATCTACACAATCGTTGTACATATTATGCAAAAGGGGTGAAAAGTATTCAAATTTAGACAAGAAGGTAAAATTTGGACCTAATTATCTAAAAAATAATTTGGACTAATTTTATAAAGTCAGACATGAATTCTTGGTTCTTTTTAATCAATCATGCAAGCAATCAATTGAAATCAGAACAAACAAGCCTAAAGCTAGACCTCTAAGCTAGTAAGTGTAGCCTAAATAACTCTAACCTAAAATGAACTAAATGCGCATGATTTTTTGAGATTCTAAAAGATAATGTGTACCAGTTGAAACACCTCCCTGAAAAATCGGATCATAGAGTGGAAACTGGCTTGGGTAACTTGGAATGGCTGCGTTGACATAGTAACAACTACTTAAACGTTGTTCCCATCCTATGTCGTGATCTAATGTCAGTCCATTGGTGCGTAATGACCTAGATAAAGGCTCATGAGAGTGATGTATTGGTGCAATGTCATGTCCTAGGACTCATTTTGTAAAAAATAGAAAATAACAAAGATATTTTGCATAAAGTTGTTCAAATGTGAATTTAACCCTACTAACTATTCAATCTTCCATAAAGCTAAGTGAACATGTTTTCTATCCTATGCATGGTAATTTGGTGTGAATGTTTAAGATGGAGTGTTATCGTTACTAACTAATGAAGTGACCTAAATCTAATTCAAAGCAAGTAGACATGTGAGAAAGCAAGTAGACAGGCTAAAGCACATATTTGACATAGATTTAAAACTTATACATGTGGAGATAAAACATGTCCCTAGCGGAGTCGCCATTCTATGGACATTGGGGCCCACCTCGAGGCTCGCTTCTTGGTTGTGTAGAACCCTCCCATACGGGGGTTATGGGGGGCCTTGCTTGGAGTCGCCACCAACTCGGGGTTAAACAATGGAGTTGGACATCGGTTCTCCTCTTCAGGGAAGAGGGGAAGTCTAGGGTTTAACTCCAAGTACTAGTCTGAGTTCCTGAGATTTAGGGTAAGTTGTTTAGTTGCACTTGGGGAAAGTGTTAGGCACCCAAAATACCTGCCTTTTTAGGGTGACTTCTCCCATTCATACGAGTTTCAATCTTATGTCTATGCTCATGCTTTGTTAAAGTTGAATTGAAAGTTTGCTAGATTTTTCTCAGGCTTGACGTTTAATTTTACTCTCAACGCCTGAATTTAATTTAGGGTGAAAATCAAGTGTTGGATTATGAACAATCCAAAAATTGTTCTTTATTTTGTCCAATTCTAATTTCAGGAGACCCCTCATGGGTTAGGTCTTTAGAGGGATGGTGGACCCCTCTAAATGGCTTGTTAGTTGGCTCCTTGGTATTAGGTGTTAACCCTAATGGAGGGGAGAGAAAGGGAAGAATTATTTTTTCTGTCTCATAGGCTTAACGCCTATTTTTTAATCTTAACGCCTGATTTTTAATTTAGGGTGAAAATCAGGCATTAGGGAAACTAATCAGATCAACACCTTTGTGCAGTATTTTGAGGTGGTTTAGTGGGTCCCAACACTATAGGACCTATGTTTTGGGTTAAGAGAAGTTTCCTAGGGTTACACTGTGCAACCCTAGAGGTCTTAGGTATAGGCCACATGGAGATATAATCTCTCAAAGTAAGCCACATGGTCATTTGTTATAGGCCTAACGCTGGTTTTTTGGTATGATGCCTGAATTTTAATTCAGGGTGAAAATCAGGCGTTGGGTGCTAAACCAACAACTAATTTAGGTTTTTAGGCCGCCAAAGTGGGGCCTAGAGGGGTGGGGTCTCTCATGGGTCTTTACACTAACCCTAGGGTAGACTCACACTTAGACAATTTTTGAAAAACATGATTTTTAAACCAAGGCTTAACGCCTGAATTTTCATCCAATGCCTGAAATTAAATTCAAGCATTGGGACATAAATAAGGGCCAACAGAGGTGCATGTGCACATAAGTGACTCTCAGAGGTTAGGTATGCCTTGGGATAGGGTTGGAGAAGAATCAGGGCTCCTTAGGGTGGGTCCTAGATCTCAATGCCTGATTCTTCTCCTGACGCCTGTTTGTTCAATGCCTGATTTTAATTCCTTAAAAATCAGGCATTAGTTACTAGGAGAAAATACAACAGTTGAATTTCTTAATTTTGGAGCCCTTAGGGTTTTGAGAAAAAATGTGAAATTGTGCATGCTAGCAGGTAGTATATACATGAACATCATATAAAAAATTGGGCTTCAGATCATGCTTATAAAAATAAAAAAAAATACAAATATTCAACTGATATAGGTCTCAAAGACCCAGATTTTGGGGCCTGTTTGGGGGCCATCTTAGGACCTTCCAAAACCCATAAAATCATGAAACTAAATATACAAGTAGGCATGGGAGTCTGGTATAACATACTAAAATTTGAGCTATAATAGACTAATATAAAATTCACAAAAAATTCTATACTAGACCATGCTTAGAAATGAAGGCAAGTAGAGGCTATTGAGCCTCTACTATGTAACCCGAATTGAAATAGATTGATAGCATAATTTGGACAACATAACTACATCCTAAATGATCATATGAAAATAATAAACACAAATTAGCATAGGGTTTAGGCTTACCTTGAGCACAAGTGGCCTAGGGTTTGCACTAATCCTCCTTTTTCCTCTTCTTCTTCCTTTCTCTTTTCTCTTTAGGGTTTTTATTGCCTACCCTTGGTTGAACGAAATTGGGGCTATTTATAGCCTCAATTTGGTTTCATGGAGGACTAGGATTGATCCTAAGGGTTGTTAGGTGGAGGGTGAAAATGTGTTTAGCCAAGGTGAGGTGGAGGGCTAACATTCAACATGGGGATGCATGGGTGACATTTGTGCTAAGGGGCTTAAACATGTGGCTTGAATGGATGAAGGGCTAGGATTGGTTTGTGCTAACTGAATGGAGGGTGAGGATGAGAGTTTGTTAGTTCACTTGGATTAGTGAGGTGTACAAAGGGGTAGGTTTAGATATCATTTAATAGGTGTAGGTAAGTTTCAAGTAACAAGGGTGGGACATCAAGGTTCCATTTGGAGGGACATGAGTGGGACCTTAGGGATGTGAAATTCATCCCCTAGATCTAAAGGTAAGGGGTAAGGGTGCACTAGGGAAGATGCTCATCCAAGTTCTGGTAACTTTGCCTTAAGGTGTGAATACCTTTAATTTCATTGATATGCTAAATGCCTTAAGGCATAGTGTAATGATTACTTTTTGACTTTTATGTATTTTCACTACATGACCCTTTTCTGTGGCTCTTAAGATTAGAGTAGGGTGAAGTCAGTGTCTAGTTTTGAAGTCTCGGACAATCCAGTCATAACGGACCAGTCAGAACCAAATTATGATAAGGGCAATGGGTAAAATTAGGGTTTTTCTATCCTAGAAAGCTCACAGATACATTTTGGAAGGGCAATGATGTAAAATTAATCTTAGAAATTGTCTGGAGAAAGATGGCCCTTGGTTCAGGTGAACCATAGCCTCTAACCACGCTGAATTATGATACTTGAACTGAAAATTGTGCCAAAAATACCCGTTTGGTCATCCGAGGATTTCTTGACGGGAACTGCCCCCGTATTTTATGTAGATCTCTGCTTTGAGCTATGCTTGAAAGTTTTGAATCTTGAGGAGTATCAAGACTGTAGAAACTAACAGATTGATCATTGGGTTCTCGGGCAATTGCCAGAGGATTTATGAAGCAGAGTCATTTGTCGAGATTGGGTTTCAGTAGTTGCTTGAAGGTCGGGAAAAATGAGCTGTCAGACTTCCTCCAATGTACAAGCTTGTGAAATGATCTTTCAAAGGTAGGGCAAAGACTGAACAAATGAGCCTAGCCTTGCTCGTTCTGAGTTCGAGAGAATCTTTGAGAGAATTTCGTGTGTCAAATACAAACAAAAGTGCCTTGTTCTACCTTGAGAGGAAAATGATGGTATGGAACATGGGGTTCTCGTAATCAAGTAAAATTTTGATACTTTGAAGGTGTGGAAATTACGAGGGTGTGGCCGCTGACAGACTGGATTTATGAGTTTGGGTGAACTCTCAAGAGACAGTTGAATGCCTAATTCTTGGCACTAATTTACTGCTTCTTTTGGAGTAATTGAGGGAATCTGATCAAATAAAATTCCACAAAAGCTCGTGTCCCTTAAACAATTTTTTGAAGGTCTCGTAATTCCGAAGAGATGGACACCGACTAATCCTGATACGGACATCTAGGGAACATGTTGACTCACTATGAGTAAAATGCATCTAGGATAGCCTTTTGACCTTTTGGGAAAGATTTGAGATTTAACCAAGATTAGAGATATCAAAGTCCTTTTGTGGGAATGGTCAATTTTTATGCAAGGATATGAAATTTTAAAGAGGTTGCATATGGAGCATGATAGGAATCTTGAGATGGAGTATAATGCTTATATTTAGAATATGGTGAAACCAAACTTATAATTACTATCATCACTGTTTTGCTATGAATTTTATGGGTCAAATATCTGTAGGAAGCATGCGGTTTTGATGCAGTTTTGCCATGATAATATTATAACTAAGCAATTGAAAATATTGTTTAAATGTTGCAATAAACAAATATCTCTTGAAGAATAATTTTACAACATAATTATTTGCAATTTAATTACTTTAGAACAGCACATAATAAACAATATTCCAACTGAATTTAACAGTCAAATCAAATATATATATATATATATATATATATATATATATATATATATATATATATATATATACAAACCAAAAACAATAATCTTTTTGAACTTAGGAGAATGCCCCAAAATTCATTGATAGTAATATTCTTGGATCCGCACAGTATAAGATTGACTATGAATGGAAATATTGTGGTTAGAGAAATTAAAAAAAAGTTTTTTTTTTTTGGAAAAGGAAGGATTAAAATTTCATAGAACTTGAGGAGAAGACGTTGGTATTTTATCTCCCTTTTCTGTGTTTGTGAATGGGGGCAAACCTTACTTATTTAAATGATGAATAGGTTTATCTTTATCTTCAATGGATCTTCCTCAACAAGGTTTATCTTTATCTTCAATGGATGCTTCCTCAATAGGTACATCTTTCCTCCATGAATAGGTATTTTTTTGTAACACTTCAACAACGGTTCTTGCTTTTCAACAAGAGTGTTTAACCCTACTTTTGAAATTGACCACTATTTGAAGGGCATATGGCTGAAATTTTCTCAAGAAAGAAAGAATGACGTGGCAAAAGAAGGCAGAAAGAGCTATAATTGCTCGATGCTTGAAAGGTAACTATTATGCTGACTAAGAAGGAAAAGAATCATATTAGATTATGTGCGGTGATAGACAACGATGGTATCGAGGTGACGTGTTAGCCAACGTGGCCACGAACATCCTAAGCCATTGAATAACTATATAAATTATATAAATGGTGGAGATGATGAAGAAAGGACAAGACATCAAATCCCAATAGTCTTTTCATTTATCTAAGAGTAGGCGTAGAGTAAAAGGAGTAGCATTAATTGTTAGTACTATCAATTGAGAATTCTCTTCCAAACTCTCCAATTGTTGATTGAGTTTCATCATATTAGGACAATGTGAACGACAATCAAGAAAGGTAAGTGTACAAAATCATTGTATTTGTATTTGATTACAATTATAATATTAGTTTTCGTGTATTCTTTTGTCTCTTCTCATTTAATGTAAATGTCCTCTTAATTAAGGAAATGACCAAACCCATTTTTGTCAAGTTATATATTTGGTTAAACCTGGTTCGACCAGAAGAATAGAAATTTCTCCCAACACAGAGATTGACAATCATAGTGGGAGATTATGCTAACAAGACAAGATAGAAACATGGAAACTCCTACTAAGGCTATGAATAATGAGGAACTTGATACAGTTCTGGAAGGTGTATTCAGGGTGATAAACACTAAACTAGATGCTCTCACCAAGAAAATCGAGTGGGGATTCCAAAATTTGCCTGATCAATTGGTGGCAGTGTTGATCACAACCCTTCATCTAATGACAGAAGTGATGCAAGAAATATGCACTCGAGTGCTTAGAGGTGAGACCGCGTCTCCTACCACGGCACTTGGGCCATCTAGCCGACTAGGGGGGGTAAGTTCTGCCTATAGGATACCTGTCACGACCCAAATCCACAGGCCGAGAAGTGGGCTGGGTTCGGATCCGTGACATGGGAATGACCCGTCCCGAATCCATTTCTCATAGCAGAGAGACCAACGAACTCGGAACGTGTCATCAACCCTCTTACCTCTTTACATATCATTTTTCATATAAATTTATTTCTTTATCATCTCACATTCATTTGAAATAAAAATCATATCGCAGTGGAATAAAATAACAATGGTAAACTAAAATCTTATGCAACAAAATAAAAATAACATCATGACCATCCAAAAGTATCTCATAACCATCCAAAATAAAAGGGGGCCTACACCTGCCCATAAAGTATATATAATCCTTGCCCACAAAGGGGCCATATCAAACAAACAAAGTACTACATCACTGATAAAGTAACTAAAACTGAAATGAAATATATCATCCTTGGGCTTGAAAGCCTCTTCCTCATCTCTTCCTTTTCCTAAGCCGTAATCCAACTTGTGCGCCTACACATCTGCGGGTGGTGCCAATTGGGGTAAGCTTGACTGGCTTAGAGAGAAGGTATTTGTTAGGTTTATGTATTGTCAATCCCATGTCAAAACAGCTGAGTTGTAAAGTAAGTATCAAGTCCAAGATAGTGCTCCAAGCTCAAAAGAAAGAAGGCAAAAAAGGACTACAGACCTACAAGATTGACAAGTACCAAAGATGAAGAACAAATTCAAGATCCAGGTTAAAGACTCAATGCAAAGAAGCTAAAGTTGAAGATTGACAAAAAGAAGGCTCAATAGATGCTCATGGCATGCATTAACCTCAGAAAATATCCACACTTAGCACTATGTTCTAAAGCCACTAAGATCAAACATAACATAAAGTGTGAGGTGCTAAAAAGGGCCAAAATGCATTTGTAGCTGTCCCAAAAAGATAAAGGAAAAATGCCCAAAACCAAAAAGATGGGACAAGACAAAGTGCAAAAAATAGCATACCCTGATCGATCATAAGATCTGTGATCAATCATGGCTGATCGATCACAGATCTCGTGAT